>JAXGGA010007477.1:0-62459 GCA_038373865.1 Uloborus plumipes
GGCAGAGGGAAAATTCCCAAAACTTTTTTTTTCAAAGAAAAAGTCTCCCACAAAAGAATCTCCTTCAACCACTTAAACAGCCGAAAAAGTAAACAAAAGATAGAGTTCGATGAAGAGGGTTCGATCGTTCCATCTCGTGATTTTACGCGACTCAAAAGAATCCCCCGGCGTGCAGAAGATCAAAATATAAAATAACATTCGTTTCACCAACGAATAAAGCTCCAGCTTCGCGAGCAACTCTTCCTGGCCGTGATTGGCTGAAAGGCTGAGAGCGGGGCGCTGCCTAGTGGTGGGCGTCGGTTGGCTGAGAAGTAAACCAGCGGCAAATTGGATACTAGGGTAGCATCATCGATTTCAAAAGGCGCTTCCCGTCCAAATTCGGCGGTTTGATTTTCAATGAAAGCTGAAAGTATGTGCTCAAGCGCGAAATCCCATCTGGAGCAGGCACAAGAAAAGAAGCCGGTTTCGGAGTCAATTTTGAAGTTCGAATTGTTTTCAAAAAGGCACTGGCTTATATTTATAATCTTTAAAAAATAGAACTTGAAAGTTAATTTTGTTTGGTGTAACTGAGTGAAATATTTAATGTTTTAATGGATGCCACTCATCATGATGTCGAATGAATTAAACCCAAAAATGTGTTTTTTTATCCCCTTTACAAGCATTTGTAGCCAATATATTTACTGACAGATTGCTAACTGTCTCGACTCGAGCTACGCAATATTGTTGATTATATATATAGATTATTCAAGGAAAGACAACTTGTACTAGTAAAACAAAGAAATGAGGCACATGATGGTGTCAAATGAATCGTTCTCGTAATAAATGCTTACAACATTTGCATCGAATAGATTCAGTAAACAAAAAATTCTGCTTTAAGTTATGATTAAATAAGGTATTTATCTCGAGAATCATTATATGTCAAGGTTTATGTAAAAGGGGGGGGGGGTTAAGGTGTAGACTTCACCATTTGCATTTTGAGAGGGCTTGTTTAAGGAGTCTTACTGTGACGTACCTAGCAAGGGGTTAGCCTCGAATCACCCGAAGCGTAATTCGTGGTGTTGTCTCCCCCCCCCTAATAATAATAATAATAAAAAAATCACCAGCCGAAAAAAAAAAGAAAACATTTCCCCAACTGAAAAAAAAAAATGTTTATGTAAAAGCGAAAGTCTATCCTTATTTATAAGCAACTTGTTATTATTAATGTCATTTTTAATGTCGAATTCTAAGTTAGCTAATGTACAAAAGACAATTATGTAAATACAGTGGATAATTGAATTAACCGCTTCACTGAATCACATCGTCAAAAACAGAAACAAATCCAAAACCATCAAATTAGCCTTTTTTTTGTAATTAAAAATGTTTAGAACAAATGTGATTCATATAAATAGCAGCCGCTTTATTTTAACGCATTTTATATAAATCTTGCCTTAAGCGCATATGCGCTCAATTTTCCGCTACATTTTCTTTAAAAACAATTTTTCATAGACTTCTCAGAATAAATCAAAAAAATATTTTTCAGAATTCACAAATATATAGCAACAGAAAAACACAGCACGGAAAGAAAGAAATGAAGAAGAAGGAAAAGAGTGAAAAAATATCTAAATTATTTTATAACAGTATTTTTTTTTTTTTTTGCTTCAGGAAACAAAATGCTTCTCTTCAGACGAAATATTGAGGAAGTAAAATATTGATAAATTTGGTGTTATAATTCAATGAAATTAGAGGAATTAACTACTTTATACAAAAACAGCTTCCTGGTAGCGTAAAAATATAAAATATTTCTGATTTTCAGCAGTACTGCGCTTCATAGTTTTACTAAAAATGATCTAGAACTTCTGCGTCAAAAACTGAGCTTTTAAATAACTAGTGTCAGGATTACATATTGGGATATGCATGAACGTATACTGATTTATCCGTAGACAACATCTTCTACATTAGGTGATAACCATAGGTAGTTGAATAATGAAAGTAAAAGTACATTATTATAAAATAAATTAAAAAAAAAACCTTAAAATCTACTTTTTCCAAAAAAAAATGTTTAAATTTTCGCAAAAAATTTGAAAGCCACTGTAAACAGAAAAAAATATTTCAATGAAACTAACAAAACGGAAATCTAGTTAGTCTTACAATTTCAGGAAAATATATTTTAAAAGGATACCTTCTTTTTCAATAACAATAACTCACTCTATTCCGTAAAATATTTGAAGTAAAAGTATTATTTTGAAAAGATAATTTTTTAAGGGTGCAATTATATATTAGAAGAAGAAAAAATGTATCGAGCACATGTATTAAAGTAAGTGCGTTCTTGGAAACAGAAATCGCTTTCTATTTTTGCGCATATCAAGTCACACTGCGAAGCATTAAAAAACTGTTTTTAAAGCAAACATTTTAAATACATTCAAAGAAATGCTAATGTATTCAAAACTTATATTATCTACTGTACGTTTGACTATTAAAGAAAGCTTTCAGATTGCTAAAAATGCTTTCAATTTGCAGAAGTCTAAAAAAACTTATTCTAAAGAGTAGATAAAAGTAAATGTTTTGAAATTTAATCTTTGTCTTTATCCGTACATTGTTCCCCATTATTCAATCGCTCTTTTTTGGACTGAACACAACAATTAATAGTGAAAAAAAATACTAAAACTCTTTTTTTGCACTCTTGCTTTAGAACTGTTGTTAAAGCTTTATTCTTTTAAAAAGTAATTCGTGTTATTTAAAACTAAAAAAAAATCCAAAAATATTTTTAATTTTAATATTTATATTGACTAAGAGCCCGGGATTTGAAGTCTTTTCAGAAACCTGTGACGCAGATTACCCCCCCCCCCTCATGCGCAAAAATAGTCTACGAAACAATCAATACACTTAAAAATTGAAAGTATGTAGCTAGTTTTTATTTATATCCTAGAGCTTGGAAATTTTAGTACAACTCTACGTTGCTGAATTATTTTTTTTCCTTCAAAAATTTTAGTTTTTATCTTTCATTTAAGAAATAGTCGGCAGCTTTTTTGAAGAATTTGCGATGCATGTCGCAGTATTCGCTGTTTTTGCTACTGAGACTAAGGGTTTAAGCTTAGGCACCGGGCTCTCTGAAGAGAAAAAAATTAAGTTATAAAATATTTTTTTTATCTTAAAAAATACATCTGCTTTCATAAGAGGATAGCTGTAAATAATTAAAATTTTATGTAGAAAAAAAGACATTGTTCACAAAATTGCTAATGTTGTTAAATAAAGAAATTCACGTAGTTGCCTTAAAGTATGCTTTAACTCCGTGTCTATGACTCGAGTCGAGAATGTGCTATTACATGCAATATTTTAAAATTAGTTTCTTTACACCAAATGCGTCGTCATATCATTAAGCTATGAATCATTCCCCAAAAATCATGAAGTTACTAGTAGTCTATGTCCTTTGTTAGCATCAGTGGCAAACTAATGTAGAGGAAATTAACATGTAAGCAATTATTTTCATTTCGTTATTTTACAAAAAAAAAAAACTCTTATCTGTGTGCCATGGGCTTTTTCAAAAATTTTTTACTTATTTCTTTTCTTAAGGTTTTTTTAAAAAATATCTTCAGTTCTTCAAAAGGCACATTTGAACAAGATTTTTTTAAAAAGTAAATAAATCATAAAAAAATAACAAGAAGTTCTGTCAAGAACTAAACGAGCCTACTTTCCTGTAGGGGAAGACCGCCTATATTGGACCACTGCTTAAATTGGACCTCGGGCTTAAAATCTAGTACAGAAATCTGTGCAACATTTCAATGGTAGAAATATAAAGTTTTAGGAATAAAACCAATGTGTACGAAGTTTCGCCACGCTCCGAACTGTTTAGCGCGAGTTACGGCCAGATTTGTGTTGAAAACGTGCGAAATCTTATTTCGCGGACTTGTTTCTGGAAGGATAACTCAAAAACCTGTGAGTTGAGGTAAAATGCTGTTACAGTATTATAATCTGTGTTTAATAAGGATTACATCGATGTATTTATATGCGCGATTGTGATAATTTTTAACAGAGCAATGAACTGAAGAATAAAAAATGGCGTGTTTTCGTTTATTGGACCGAAAAATTTTTCCTATATTGAACCGGTGGTCCAATTTAAGAATATGATTTTAAACAAGACATTTTATTAATCGTAACATAAAATAAGTGACTCATCTTATTTAATAGCGTAGCTAAAATTATTTTAAGCATACTTAACAACATATTCACGATATTCATTTAAACATTTTTATCAAGCAGAAGCTGCAACTTCTTAAAATGTATGTTTTTTTTTTTCTCTTTATCTATTAAGCTGAAGTTTTTATGCTGGTTTACTGAGAGAAAAATATGAAATTATTCGATATTTTCGAAAAGATTTTAAAAGGAAACAGTTTATATGCTACTAAAATGTTCAATGTAGATGAAACCGGTCTTTTCACTGTTCAAAAGCCCCACAATATATTGGCGTATAGAGGCAAACACCATGTTGGAGCAGTAATGAGTGGTGAACAGAATTTCAAGCTTCCCATGCTTATTTTCAAAAGATTACGTTCCATGTATGAATTTACCGTAAAAGCACCCCTGGTGAGAAAGGTTCTTGTTCAAAAAAAAAGGTTGGATCACAAACGATAATTCACACAGTTGATACAACATTTCATCAAAACTGTTAAGCCAAGCAATGTAAAAAGAATGTCCTTCTATTAATGGATAGCCATATAAAGCACATTGATGCAATAAACTTGACAACGAGAAGGATATAATAATGCTTTCTGTTTAAACATATCATGCACGTAGATGTGCTCTTTATTCAATCTCTGTCTACATATTTTAATCGAGCTTGTGATACATGGAGGCGAGAACATCCAATGAGATCCATTATCTAATATCGCGTAGGAGAACTGTTGGGTAATTCTTAAGCCGCAATCAAAGCCAAGGCAAATGCTGTGAGTTGATTCCAAAGAAACGGAGTTTGGCCTGTTTATTGACATGTGTTTCATGACATTGATTTAGCTGCAGCAGAATTAGAGGTAAGTAGTCCAGATAAAACTACCCAAAGTGAAGAGGTTACATGTTCGGTGTAAGTTGTACACCATGTAGAAGAACTAGGTACGACTTAACATGATTAAGTGTACGAAATACCATCGGCAAGTTTATCAACACTGCCTAAGTGAGGTCGAAGTAAAAGAAATTCTATAGCAAATCCTGGAAAATAGCTGTATAGTTCAAATATAAATTATTCTATGATTTCCTGATACGGTCCAATTTAGGAAGCGCGTGGTTCAATTTAGGCGCATATATTCATAAATTGGACTTTTGCAACTTTTTATAAGATAATCTTTTAAAAAATAATTTTCATATTTTCAGAAAATATAAGCTTCTAGGGCGGTTCCTGATTAAATTTAGCTTACGATGCCCTATTTGGCATTTCTGTTTTGCTTCACATTGAGCGACACTGGCCTCCTGTTCTTAGGGGGTCCAATATAGGCGGTCTTCCCCTACATCGACATCGGCATTCTAGCATCTGATCATTATTCACTTGATTATCTGAGACTGAAAATTATGTCAAACATACCTCTTTAGCACTTAAAGCTGATTTCTAAAAGCAAAATATACCCCTCTCATCAGATGAAATAGACACGTAAAAAGTAAATAAACGAATAAATAAAGTTTTGTCGCACCTTTTAAAGAATGTAACTGTTACAGTTCTTCCGTAGAAAAAATCCTTAATCGTTTTCAAAAAAATAAATAAATAAATAAAAATACAAAGAACATCAAAACACATTTTATCAAACAAAGAAAAAAAAAAACCTCGTCCGTTAAAACAATGTCTCGAATTTCACTTTTAATCCGTTGCCAGTTGTTAAATATAAATAAAGAATAAAATGCCCTCGTGAATGAAAAATTTTTGTTACAAAAAAAAAAAACCGTCTGCCAAAAAAAAAAAAAAAGAAAAAAACTAATGAATGAAATGAAACAAATGAATAAATAAACAAAAAATCGTCTGCACAGTCAGTCATTTTTTTTTCTGAACCTGCATTTCCACCATGTTTGCGGAGTCGGAGTCGGAATCAGAGTCCTCACAGAAGATTATTCAGAAAAGTTCTTTTCAAACATTATTTATCAAAACCATTTTCTTACAAAGTTAGTTTGAAGGAAATCCGACTTTAAGTTCAGGATCAACATTCAACGAACGAAAAATGGTTTAAATCAAAAAGCGAAATATGGGAATGAGCCTCTCCGTGATCTTTTAAGCAAAACAAAGTTTATTCCATTCGGACGGTTCACTCAAAAGTTATTAGGTGGGGAAAGGTTGCTTGAACGGTTCAATGTTGAACGAAAAAATGTTCAAATTGAAAATTTAAATACGGTAATGAATTATCCTTTGCTGAGATCCTTCGAACAAAAAATAAGTTTATTTAAATCGGACTGTTCACTCAAAAGTTATTAGGGGTGACAGCTTGCTTGAGCGGTTCAATGTTGAACGAAAAATTGTTCAAATCAGAAATGTAAATACGGGAATGAAGTATCCTTGATAAGATCTTTCGAACAAAAAAAAAGTTTGTTCAAATCGGACTGTTCACTCAAAAGTTAGCATCGCGGGAGAGGTTGTTTGAACGGTTCAATGTTGAACCAAAAATTGTTCAAATCGAAAAATCAAATATGGGAATGAGCTGCACTCGCCGAGATCTTTCCAACAAAAAAAAAAAAGGTTGTCCAAATCGGAATGTTCGTTCAAAAGTTATTGGGGGGGGGGGGGCAGACAGACCGACCGACCGACACACAAATTCCCCATCTCAATACCCTACTTTCAAATTTTTAATTTTTCGATATTCATTTCACCTTTTTATTTCTTTTTGGCTTTTTTCGGACTTGTTTCTTTTTTTTTTTTTTAACTTGGAAATATTTTTTGGACTTGGCGATATTTTTTAGATGCATTAAGCCACTTCTAATATTTTTTTCGTCTTTCTTTTATTTTTAACTGGAAAGTAGGCTAAAAAATAGAACAGTCGGCATATTGTCGTCTCTAAACAACAGTAAGACATCTTATCCCTCGAATAACAGTAAGTTATCTTATTGTTACTTTGAACCGACGGCATTTCGAAGAAAAACTTAATCATATTAAAGAATTGGTTATTTGCACTATGTCCATTAAAAATTGTATAATAATGTATCAATATGAAAGTATTTTTTCCCAAATACATAACCCTGCTCAAAGTCACATTTTAAGTTTTGTGTCATGTTCTCATCACTGAACAGACAAGATGAAAACTGACCAGGCCCCACATTACAAATAATTTATTACATACAGGTTATTCTTATTATGTATTATTTTTAAACTTCGTATATGCTACGAGACAAAATTAAAAGTCTAAAAATTCTGCGGCATTGTTTTATTCAGTTTACATGTCTTCTGATTTTAATTTAAAATAATTTAGTTTCAATAATTACCGGAAGTGCACTGTAAAAAAATATCCTGTAAAATTTATGATTTAAACCGGCAGCTGAGTCGGTTCGGCAAAACCATAAAAATGCGCAGTATATCCGTAAATACAAGTCTTTTACCATACAAGGACAAATTTTAACGCAAAAGTTACGGGTGTATCCGTAAACACAACGATTTTTTACCATACGAAAACAAATTTTTCAAAGTTTGTTTGACATGCAAGACACAACAAAGAAATATTTACGGCACAAAGGGAAGAAATCACAAATCAAAGCACCGGTGATAATCGAACCCACGACCTCCGTCTTGGAAGAGAAAGCCTCTTCTAGTTGAAAGACGAACGGCTTAACGAAATCGTAGTTTTATTAGCAATTCAAAACCATCAATTAATTGCTGAAAGTAGAGCAAAGGTAGAATTAAAACTTTTTTTTAGAAAAGAGAAGGTTTTCGCATGTAGATGTTTATCACATGAAGAGCAATAGATTTCAAACGGATGCTTTTAAACCGTTTATGGCTGAAAATGAGAACTAGGAAAACATGTTTTTTTAACAAAACGGGTTTGAGTTAGGGTTGCGTCATCAAAGGCATCGATGTTTCAAAACATCGATCTTTTTTTTATTGCTTGCGCATTTGAATGTACAGTTATTCAGTTACTCCTCATTACCAGCGCTTCTTTATGTAATTCAATTTCACATATCTTTTGTCTCCTGGAAAAGCATCAATCGTAAGACATCGGTGTCAATTAAGAAAACCTCTTTCAATGAGATATATGCTGCAACTGTTGATTGACTGGGTAACTTTTATTCGTCGCATATATTTATAAAACTTTTTTTGCTAAAATATAAAACATCACCGAAAAAAAAATCAAATGCAAAACGATGTTTAAAAATCATTGACAGTAAATCATCGTTAGTTAAGTAAAACAACTTTTTTTTTTCAATTCGTAGACATTGCGACTAGTGGTTAAAGAATGATAAATCCTTTTTATCGCATAATTTTTATTGTTTTTTGCTGAAATGTAAAAAGTACATCAAAAGAAGAAAAAAAAAGCATTGAACGCAAAACAGCGATCATAAAATACATCAAAAAAAGGTTAAAAAGCAAATTAGAGATGTTGCAGAAACATCGAGAGCAAAGCATCGATGATAATCATAGAATTTTTCTTCAAATGAGGTTAATATTGCAACTTCTGATTCATGATAAAAACTTTTTTATAAATATGATTATCGTATACTTTTCTTTTTCTTTCTTTGCTGGAACATAAAATATCGACATCGCAAACAACATCGAACCCAAAACATCGATGTTGGAAAAACATTGACCCTCAAACATCGATATTAAAAACATCGATGTTTCCAAAACGTCGACATCGATTTTGCAGCACTAGTTTAAACGGTCAAATATATGAAAAAGATCGGGAAAAAAACGCGTTTTTTTTTTACAGCATGTGGTAATAGCGTTTGTTACCTTTGGCCCCATGTTTCCTTTCAACCCAAACTAATCCTATACATTTGCTATGTAACTAAAACTTATGTTACGAAACCATACACTATTTAACAGTATACAATAGCAAGGAATTCCTTGGATATTGCTTAGAAAACACGCAAAAAGTTTCAGAATTTGATGGTTACCACCGAAACAGGCTTTAAAGTCATCTTTGTAAGAGGATTTTTTTTTTTTTTTTGCTCTCTCACGTTGAAGTTATTCAAGTTCAATCATTTGTATTAGCTGCAGACAGCTAATACAAATTCGTAAGTTACACGTTACCGATTTTTTACATTAAAAGCAACCATTAAAGAATTTGAGACATTAATTTTGAAAACAATTATTGAGCTAGAAATAAAATAATTTGCAGATGCATCCCAATTCGAGAAATGCTGCGTATTTTATATCTTTAATTTGCTTTCAGTAAGTTTCTTGCTTTTTAATATCCGGCGTGAGATGAGTTTTGTCAGAGTAAAGTAGATTTCTCTCTATGTAGTACAAGACGCAAAACTTTTATCATATAAAGTAAATATACTCGAATACAGTTATGCACGTAATGAAATATTGCTTAACATCACCATCCTTTTTATTTTTTCTACTTAAATATTTACTGATGCTAAGCGCTTTCAAATTAGGTTCTTCAGTTTGATATTTACTTACAAATATTTACATTTCTAAGGCGAAATTATTTGAAATAAAATTATAAAATTAAATATCATGGACAGGGCAACAGTAGAGAACGATGAAAAGTTGGGAACCGATAAAATATTGCTTTTTATTTGTATTACAGTTATTCGGTGTAACTTTGAAGGACTACTTCTCTCTTTTCCACTTTTCTGCTCATATTTTAACACTGATTTGTATCCACTAGCATAAAACTGAAGAAAATCATCTAAAGTATTGCATACTTACCGAAAATCAAAAAAGAATAATTTATTTTTTTTTCAAAGGGATTCTTTACCTTTCTCAGATTTATACTGCCACTGCCAAGAATCAGTCATACTTGAAAAAAGATTAAAATTTAATTATTTTGATAAAAGTGCAATTTTGAAACATAAACATAAAATTTCCAAATATTTAAAGACTTTCTCAATTTTAATATCATGGCGTTAGAATATCTTTACAAAAAATTGTATTCAATAAAGAAGTTTTTGGCAGGGGAACACATCTCTTTAACTAGAAAGTACTATTTAGCAAATGTTACTAAATTTTAAATTCAAGAATATTATCTTACAGATAGGGGATTTATTTTATGGTAAAATTGATATGCTTGCCATCAATGGTCTTGTAGTGGCACACAGGAATAGTGTCAATTCTGCCACTCATTCCACAGTGTTGAAACATCTGTGCTTTCAATGATATCCTTAATATCGCACTTTTAAGATCAGATATTACTTCCTTATTCTTTCATTCACAAGCAGATATGGATGTCGTCTTGCATAGACGTTCACCAGTAAGACATTTTCCTCTTCAGAATTAAGACACTATATTGGCCTTGTTCATACCGATGAGGTTTAGGTCATCTCCATTATATTAGACTTATATTATATCGCTGTCATATTATACCGCAGATATATATATATATTTTTTGCGACTACAAGATATTATGTTGGTTGCTGTTTTCTAAACAAAAATACAAAATATCTATGTATCGTGCCAATTATGAAAAGAGAACTGCCATTAGCATCGTTGTTGGCGTCCGATGTTAACTTGGGGAGAAAATCTACCCATCTGCTAGACAAAACATCGAAATACATAATATTAATCTAGAAAAAGCCATGAAACATTTTGGGAAGTTAGTCAAAGTTGACCAAATGTATGCTTAATCAGCAAATTAAAGGAAATGTTTTTTAAGCTTCAAGTATACAGGTTCATTTAGTTTCTGTTTTATTTGCATAATGTCTTATTATTTGGATTTTAAAGTAAATAATTTTCTTTTTCAGAAAAGGTTTATAAGTTTTTTTTAATATACATTTTTCTTTTATATACAGTAGTTTAGCTAAAATATATACAAGTACATAGTATAATATTACTATCTGCAGAATAAAGTGAGAGTGAAGTGGAATTACGATTTTGCAACTTAATAAAAAAAGACCACCAACAACGCCAAAGTGGCCACTAACTATTTTAGGTTTACTGGCTACTGGCCACTACCAAATTTGTTTAGTCCCAAGCATTACAGTATTGTAATTAGTGTCGCCGTCATCCACCAAAACGGCAGGTGCTATGTTCCTGGCAGGGATTCAATTTATTGCAAAGTCAAGTAAATTTAAGCCACCACATTAAAAGGTAGGGGATTTTTCAAGAAATATCCCCCCTCCCCCATGTCTCACTCTCAATGTTATATTTTAATATCATGTATTTTTACCATGAAGTATTACATAAAACATAAAATTAAAATAATATTGATTTTCGATTATTTCTTGAACAAATAAATAAATAAATTTGAAAAAAAAAAAATATGCAGTGCTTTCCAATGTAGGCCACTGGCCTCAACGAGATAGTTTTAAAAGGAGCCCTCCAAGATTAAGTCATTGAATTTTTTGAAGAAAGTTGTTTTCTTTTATATCATCAATTTGTTTTTAGCTGCAATCATCATTGCTGTATTGAGAAATCAACGTTATAAAGGACAGCATTATTTGAGAGCATAGGTTATTATTGCTCTTGAAGAAGACATCATTATTCTGCAATGATTTAGCGGAGCACTGTTAAAAAAATGAGATCCATTGATTAAACTTTTTTTTACAGATGTAACTAATAATGTTAGTTTTTCACTAACCCGTTCCTTTTCTTTATCGTTTAGGTAATACGACAGCATTCCTGTTAGTGAAAACCACTCGCTGAAAATATATCTAATAGTCAATATATCTAATAGCAAAAATTAATCATGCTACTACAATAATTTTATAGTACGAAGTAGCTCTCGGTATATAGGTGCGACCCTTCGTTTTATCGTATTGTAAAATGAGTTATTTCACCACATAGTGAAAACCACTAACCTGAAGAAATGTCTAATAATTAAGCATGTTGACAGAATGATAAATATTAAATCCTTATCAAGTTAAACATGCAGCACATCACTTAACGAGCAGCCCGCAGAACGTTTCATGAATGCAAATTTAGTTGAAAGGTGAGTTGTCTTTAATACGTAATGCAAATCTAATGCACACAGAAACTACCAGCTAATTAACAAAGTCCTTTACGATACGTAACTACTGATATGAAGATAAGATTTTTGAATGCTTAAAGTACTCTTTGGAGTTTTTAAAAGATATTATTGCAGCAAGAGCAGGAGAAATACATAAAAACAGTTTGAATCTTTATCGTGGTTAATTTTAAATAAAATTGTTCTTTTGATGAAATAGAATATGGTTTTGAAAACAATGGATGTCTAATGCTATTATTTATACTATTATCTAAAATGCTTGAGTTAAAAAAGTTAGTTTTTCTTTGGTATTGATTAAAGTTTTTTTTCTTTGATATTAATTCAAGTTACGCTTTTTGAGCGTGGTGACCGAAAACGCAGGCCATCCATATATATCTACCTGTATGTACATGATATTTTATCTGTAGTGTTCTTAAAAAACATCATTTTCAGTTTTGAAAAGAGAATGCAAAGGACAATAACATTATTATTTGACTTGAGAAGCCTTACATTCAAAATTGTCATTATTACGATTACTATGATCACGTTGGAGTGGTTGGTGTTAGGTGTTTTCGTCACGGAATTTCTTGATTCGGTCGCCGTGCTCAAAAAGCGCGATAAGAGCTATACAATAGCTTAAAAAGAAATGGTGTTTAATGCTTTAACGAATTATTGCTTTAATACTCCAGCTACGTAGAGAAACTCAACATTCACATATTCATATTAAAAATACATGTATTTTCAAGGCTCAGATTATCTTACACAATTTTTATTTTAATAGATCCGATAACATATATATAACTATTTAATTTTAAACTAGATACATTTCGCATCAATGATACAACCATTTTAAGAATTTCCCATTTCACATCAAAGATTCATTATCCATATTTCTAATAAATATATGAATTTTTCCATCATGTTTAAATGTATGATTAAACCTCATCCGTCCCGTAGCCAATAAAGCTTTCATGTGAGCGCCCCAGAATTTTGTATGCGAAACCCGAGGCGTCTTCGCATCGATTTCTCCCCGGAAAACACAGATTTACGGGTTATATACGCGTGCTAGAATTGCAAATGACTTGAAAGTTGCATCAATTTCTAAGTAGTCGGGAATGATGGATTGAACTTCTATATACATTGATATTGTAAGATATATAAGCATTAAAGTTTAATCTTGCGCCCAGATAAATGTGTATGGCCGCTCTCAAAGTAATGCAAGAAAGTCCCCCTTGAAAAGTATTGGTGCATATAACTCAAAAATCTTGAAGTATATCCCAGACTTAGATTTGCATTTCCGGGAGATTTATTGGAATGTGGCGCTTAGATTAATTAGTTTAGTTCTCTAAATGAGTAAGGAATACGATTAGATTGCGTTTATTTTGACTGCGGAAGTGCGTTTTAATGTGAGCATCAGTATCAATAAATTTCAAATTTGTATAAAAAACAGTTCCAAGGAAGAACTGTAAATGTAAAATTTACTCAACATAGAGAGTTGTATTCGTAGTAGATTACCACTACAATAGAAAGCTTTTCTTAGTTTATAATCAAATTGATGTCTTGTACGGAAAATAGCGCAGCACAAATTTATCCAATACATTTTAGTTAATATCTAAAATAGGTAGCTACTTTTTTAAATCATTTATTTCGTGTGGTCTTTTTTTTTTTTTTTTTGAATAAATCGCTAGATGCGAAACAGTAAAAGTTTGAGCAACATGAGTTTTTTTTTTTTTGATGGGAGAGGGAGATATTCTTTAAATATATTGAAGTTTGCGCAATTATGATTATGATAAAAGTTCTTTTTCAGGATATCATGGTATGTGATAAGCTTTAAGAAGCTTTTTCGTATCCTTAAAATTAACTAACTGTTCTTTTCTTTCAGTTGCTATTAGTGTGTCAAATTACCTAAATGATGCAATACAGAATACACCGTCAACTCGGTTATTTCATCCATGAATTGCTGTTTCGTTCTAATAAAGTACGTTTATGCTTTCTAAACAGATTATTACAAAGAACATGTGTATAACAAACATTCGACTCTGATGTTTTGAAGTTTAGACTTTATACAGGAATTACTTGGGGATATGCTGACAAAATCAAAGAGTTTTAAAGCATTTTTCAAATTCCAGTCAAAGCCATGCTCAGCCAAAATTCTTTTTAGTAAAACACGATATGGACTGACGAGAATTGACGTTTCAGAAACGAAAAAGGGTAAGGGACATAGCGCATATTATAAATAAGTCCTGAAAAATGATTTCAGTTAAATGATTATAAAATATTAAAATTTAAGAAAATAATTGCATTATTATGTCTTTATAAAATAGCCGTACAAAATCACAGCAAGTGCCTAAATCACGAAAACACGTCTTGTTAATGTTGGTGTTGGCCGGAATATAGCTTAGGAACTCAAATAATCTAGCTGAAATTATTTTTACAACTTCTTAGTAAATGGAATGATCACTTTGGATAGATAGTTTAATGCTTAGAGAAAAATATAGCAGTTGGTGGGTGCAAAACCTAGTGATTCAGATGGAGGACTTCGATTTTGTAAACTGTTATCATTGCAAAACAAACCACTAACTACCCTTTAAAAGATCGTGTGAGTCGAATGTGAATATTAAAAACGTCTTAGATGGTATATAAATAAAAGCTACAAGATGTTACTTTCGCATTTAGTTATGTTTTAAATAAGGGTCAGACGTAGGTTAATCTTCGTACTACATTCGCCATAGTCTTATCTGAATCATATGAGTTAAAACTCTTCTGAACAAACTCATAGGAAGATCCTAAAATTAAGAAGGTTTTCTTTTAAATTAAAAGGTTCACGCTTTTGTTTTTTATGACATAGTATTTCAAGTAAAAGAACTTTTAAAAAGCATATGTACGACAAAACACATACACACCCATCCCTAGCATTCTAAATGAATTGAGCTGATGTTTCTATTATTCATGTTGAATGTTTAATTAATAAAATATGAGTAATTTAGCACAAGCACGTACCTTTTCTTCTGGTGAAACAGAAAACCTATACGCTAGTTTCCTTCATAACTGCCATTCATGCATTAAACAAGGGCAGTTTGATGACATTCTCAGAAAAAGCTTAAGATAATTATTTAGAAAGGTATTTGGGCAACTAATAATGAATATGAATTTTCGCTATAAAAATAGTCAATTTCTTAAAATGGATATTTTGTTTCATGAAACATAATGTTAAAATAAAAAATGTCTCTCTATACAACCAAGTCCACTTGTAATTGCACGTTCCATAAGTAAAATACATGTTTAACGTATTTAAGAGTGATTTTAACTGGAAGTGAGAGCTGAGGTTTAAAAAAAAAGAAAAGAAAGGAAGAAAATTAATAAAACTCCAAAAAAACTACTATGTAAAACTAAAAACTTCTCTTATACTAGTAATTTCGTGTTTTTGTGGTGAAATACTGTACTTTATGTGCAATATACTATGGAACAGAACTCCAAGCATGCGAGGTCAATCGATAAATCTAGATTGTTTTGTAAACACTACCTTGCTCAAGTCATTTTCAATTCAAGGATGAGTTTCAAATCTGGAAAGATCTTGAAAAATTCTTTTTTTTTTCCGGAGTATCTATGCTCATATTATGCAGATGCAGCTTTCAAACTTTCATGTGTTCCGGGGGAGAGATAGAGAGAGAGAGAGAACACTGTTTGTTTTTCGAATTTTCAAATGTCCACACTATTTTCAGCAGACTGTATGAAAATTCCAAAACGGGAAACGGTACAGATTATTTCTCGGTAACGTTCGAGGATTTTAATAGAGAATGCGCATGGACGAGGTTGAAAAAGCTATTGAAATGTAAAATCCGCAGTAAAATATATATGATGAAAAAATGGAAATTATTAAAATGAGAACAGAAAAAAAATCACTAAATACTGTCCGTCTTTGAAAGCCACACCTATCATTTGGGAACCATTCCACCTAAAAAAGGGTTGCTGGGTTGTGAGTTTACAGCAAACTTTCCGAAGTTTTAACTTTAAAACTTGCATTTTTGCTATCTTTTTAACATATTCAACTAAACTATATTTTTGAAATTAGCATCGATCTACGTTATTTGATACGGCTCAAAATGCTTCTTATTATTCTTCCCCTTATTGTTATCTTGCCTATTAACCCTATTTTGGTAAGATCAGAGAAGACCTAATGCTTACGTAAATACGCGGGAGGTTTTACCTAAGAAAATCACACAGTAACTATAACACGACGGAAAATGACAGTAAAAGTTCCGCTGTAATGTAAACTTCAAGGAGAAGAATTAAAAATTTCGGCAGGGTAAATGGTATTTTTCTGTTTTTGCCAACGTAGAGTGCAAACAAGTCACCAATAATCAGTGTACCTCTATTTTTCTCTTTATTTCCAATTTTCTGTTTTTCCAAAGTTGTAAGTACTTGCTTTTAAGATTTAATTACTAGTAGTCAAATTGTAAAATTTTTATAGTTCGAAACATAAAAAAATATACTGTTGCTAAAAGCAAGTATTTTAGCATGAGTATAAGCATGTTTAAAAAATATTTTTGAAACATATTTTAAATATTTTTAAGTATAATAACAGTTTATGAGAAAACTCTTGGTCGGTAGTCCAAGAAAAAGTGTCATGTGTATATTCAATTTATCACTGAAATTGTTTAGAAAATGATGTAACGATCAAGTCATTTGAAATTCAAGCACGCGGAACATTTCTCGTAAATCTTTCTCCTTCTGGCAAATCGATGCAAATATGCTGCAAGAAAATATTTCAAACTTTGATACATTGTCTGCAGAGAACATAAGTGATTATATTTTGTAGGGTTTTTGAGTTCTAAAGGTGTATTTTCGAAGCATAAAACGTTTAAAAATAATGTTACTTAAAGACGTGAGATTGAAAATAACCTTAAACACGAAAATATATAACATAAAAATGTACACATGTGTGTGTGTGCACTGTAAAAAAATAAACTTATTTTTACAGTATAATACTGTAAACAGAGGCTTCAGTTTAAAACTGTAGAATGTAAATAAACTATAAATTAGCATTTCTACAGTTTATTACTGCAAAATTAGTAATTTTAGATTATTACTATAAAATTAGCTGTATTATACGGTAAAAAAAACATCATATTTTTCCAGTGTGTGCTTGTGCTTATTACACCAATTGGTAGATTTCGTAGGATCCTTGCCTAATTTGATGCAGAGCTTTCGTCATGCTCTGTATCATATATATATATATATATATATATATATATATATATATATATATATATATATATATATATATATATATATATATATATACACTCAGGCACATTGAAAATAGCGAAAGAAGAAATCGTCGGAACATCAGTGACTGCGTCTATAGTGGTGCCAAGCCAGATCAATGTGGAATGTCACAGATTGGCAAAAAGTTGTGTTTAGTGATGAGTCTCGGTTTGTTTTAGGGACTGGTGATAACCGTGTACGGGTGTGGAGGCGCCCAGGTGAGCGGTACAATTCCTCCCACACTGTTCTACGTCACACTGCCCGCACAGCTGGTGTAATGGTCTGGGGGGCCATATCCTATGATAGCCGGTCCAATCTAATTGTGATGCGTGGAAACTTAACCGGCCAACGTTACGTTGATGATATTCTTCGACCCCATGTATTACCTTTCCTAAATTGTCTCCCAGGGGCAATTTTCCAGCAAGATAATGCTCATCCGCATACAGCAAGAGTTGCTCAAGACTTCCTACATCATTTTCAGACTCTTCCATGGCCGGCCCGCTCCCCCGACTTATCCCCTATAGAGCATATGTGGGATCAGCTAAAACGTCGGATGCCATCGTGTCACTCTGTGCTTGATTTAGAGTTGGCTGTTACAAATTTGTGGGACCATCTTCCTTAGGACAACATCAGGCGTCTAATCAACTCAATGTCGGACCGTGTGGTGGCATGTATTGCAGCTAGAGGTGGTCCAACGCGCTATTGAAGTTGCTCTGTATTTGTGTCCTTGCACACCCTGTATTCGTTCAATTGTCTTGATTTTGAAATCAAGTGAATCTCTAATCTGTATCATTATGTGTATTAAATTTCATTTCAATCCGATGCTTTCTTCTTGGGTCGCTATTTTCAATGTGCCTGAGTGTATATATGTATATATATATATATATATATATATATATATATACATATATATATATATATATATGTGTGTATATATATATATATATATATATATATATATATATATGTGTGTATATATATATATATATATATATATATATATATATATATATATATATATATATATATATATATATATATATATATATATATATATATATATACAGGGTGTCCACTCCAATCGTGGACCAATAGCTAATTTTTAAACCGTTAGAGATAAGAATATAGTTTATTTAGGAAAAAATTTCCAAATTACGAAAGGAATTTTTGGTCTATTCAATGTTTTTCAAAAAATCAAATTTTGAAAGAGTTACGAAATTTAAATTTTTATACAGCCCCCCAGTCCTATCAATCATATTTAGTAAAACATTCTTGACACTGTAACGTTTAAAACTAAAAAAAAATCACTCTTCTACGACAAAAATTGACCGAGTTATGACGTTTTGAAAAATCAAGATTTTGAAGGATTTCGCATACGGTCCCTAAAGCGATCTCTCGATGACGTCATGAAACAATGCAAAATCTTGATTTTTCAAAACGTCATAACTCGGTCAATTTTTGTCGTAGAAGAGTGATTTTTTTTAGTTTTAAACGTTACAGTGTCAAGAATGTTTTACTAAATATGATTGATAGGACTGGGGGGCTGTATAAAAATTTAAATTTCGTAATTCTTTCAAAATTTGATTTTTTGAAAAACATTGAATAGACCCAAAATTCCTTTCGTAATTTGGAGATTTTTTCCTAAATAAACTATATACTTATCTCTAACGGTTTAGAAATTAGCTATTGGTCCACGATTGGAGTGGACACCCTGTATATATATATATATATATATATATATATATATATATATATGTATATGTATATGTACATGTATATATATATATGTATATATATATATGTATATATATATATATATGTATATATATATATATATATGCATTTCTTCAAAATAACCATTTGCCGATTGCAGTCGTTTGAATTTAAGCCAAACTGTTAAGGATATAACTATTACCTTTTACGGGTCGGTACCTCTTAAAAGCCTAACCTTTAAACAAGGCTGTCAAATTAAAATTTTAATTCCAACTAATTTAAAAGAAGTTATTTATGTTGAATTAATCCGATAATTTATGTTTACTTCTTTCACATGTAAGATATATCGCTTCAAAGGAGGAATATTTGTACCTGCTAAACTTTCTGAGACGATGAAAGCTTTTAGAAATAATATGCCGATATGTGTTTTGAATTACTCCTCTAAGTTAAGCTAGTCAAGGAAAATTAGTTAAATAAAATAAATGAGTTAATCTTAAAATTCTTGGCATTAATACTTTTACGAAAAGTTAGAATTGACTAAGAGTTATTACTCACCATGTAATGAAAACCGTTTGAAGCAGTATCAAAATATAATATATAAAACCGAAAAGTAAGCTGACTGATATAATTGTTATTACCTTATGATATATTTGCAGATAAATACATTAATGTCCTTCAAAGTTGTACTAGAAAATATGTTGCAGTGTATTTTACCGTTACAAATATTATATACGGTAAAATTACTGAGCATTTTACGAAAGCATTTATGGTTAATTATTAGCGGCGATGATTATTAGGGGCGATGATAATGCTTTCATATTGGCTATATACTGTTAATTCTCTTCACTGTGAAAAATGAATGTCGTTTTTACAGTATAATACAGCTAATTTTATAGTACTAAACTGTAAAAATTGCTAATTTTACAGTAATAAACTCGGTACCTCAGAACCAGAACGACGAAAATCCAAGAATGGCCATTTTTACTTTTTTGCTTCATTGTACGTAGAATCTTATTTCACATCGACTCATTAAAACAGTATTCTATAAAACAAATTCCTTCACATTATTTAGCAGCGTGAAAAGAGCGCTAGTCCCATCCTTTACATGTATTCGACAATCGTTTTTCCCCTCTACTGAAAAATGACGAAAATGGATTTACGTTAGTTTGGTTCTGAGGTACAGAACTGTGAAATTGCAAATTTTAGTTTATTACCGTGCATTTTACAGTTTTAAACTAGAACCTCTGCTGCCAGTCTTATACCGTTGCTTTTACAATATAATACAGTTAAATTTTACGGCAATAAACTAAAATTTTTGACTTTACAGTAAGAAACTGTAAAATTACTAGTTTTACAGTTTATCCCCGTGAATTTTCCAGTTTTAAATTGGAATCTGGCATGCCAGTATTATACTGTAAAAACAACAGTTCGTTTTTTGCAGTGTAATTTTGTTAAAAGTCTACATCCTTTTATGGATCTCAGGTACCGTGTCTTTGATGCATCGATTCTGCTTCCATCTTTCAATCTTAGAGTTCGTGTTTTGAGCCACATAACAGAGAGGGAACTGCCATGAACTTGTGAAACTTTGTTTTTGTTTCTTTCTTGTTTTATCTCTTTCAATGTTTTGCTTTTCCTTTTAGTGCCCTTAATCAATTTCAGCTGCTTTACAAAAAATCGCTTTAGTAAATGTCAATGACACACACTTCAGTCAATGTCTGCTAATCTAAATTTTAGGCTCATAAAAATATTTAACAACATTTTCCCATCACTTTTTACTTAAACCAGGATTTCTCTCACGAAAGCACTCCTGTATCATCCTTTTACAGATTCGCAGTAATCGGCATCTTTGTGCAGCCTCTATATTTGCATCTTTTTAGAGCCCTCAGAGTCCATGTCCATGAGCCATTCAATCAAGAGTTCCACCCACAGCAGAAGTTCTTCATAAAAGTGAGTCTTATACATGTCTTTTTCAAGGGAATTTCATTTTATGAACACACAAAAATTCATAAGAGTACAATAGAGATCGTATAGAAAAGTTTCAAGAAATTTCGAAAGAAGCTTCTAGAACGTTCTTTGTGTACTCAGTAACCACTAAAATGCTCCAACTAAAACAAGCGATTTTCAAAATGTGCAACACTTGGTAGCAAATAATCCATGTTGGTATATAACTAAATACGTATAGCAGGATAATCTCGAAATCTGACTATAAAAACGTTCAAATCGTTCAGTATGTAAATTATTTTAAACATTTCGATAACAAAACTCAAAATGATAAATGCTTATTAAAGCGAAAAAAGATTTTTCTATTATAATCACGAATAATAGAATAGTATAATAGAATATAATTCTATTATAATTCTATTATAAATCTATTTTAATCACGCAGTGAGAAACAAAATGATTAAATTTAAGGTTAGTAGGTAAAATAAAAAATAAAAAAACTCCATATTTTAATATATTAAATTTTGATAGCGACTCATTCGCCCCTATTTTTTCCTTTGATCGAATGCGAATGAAGTGAAGTCACACAAAAATATCACATTCAATCGAATCTTTTTTCTCTTGATGCGTTTTACAAAGCACGAAATATAATCAGCATGGGAAAAAATTGAGAAAAATGAATTTATTTTCATACGAACTTTGTTCGCTATAGAATCGAGAAATGGAATATTTTTCGCTGCGGTCATCTGAATTGTGGTTTCAATAAGTAAATCTTACGGAGATATGCCGTTTTGTAAAAGAGGAGTAAAGTTGAACGGTATTACTTCAAGAGGGGGAAAAGTTATATTTTTCAATAGTATACTTATCTGACTTCACGAACATGGATACAAACGGCACTGGCACTAATTACGACACTACACATGTATATTAATAGAGAGTTATATATATATATATACTATATGAGTTATGAATAATTGATATCATGAGGTATAGATATATTGATATATAGTATATATTATTATATGATATATATATAGATATATAGTAAATAATTATTATTATTATTAATAGTTAAATATATATAGTATGATTATAATAGATTGAGGTATATTAAATAAAATGTAGTGGTTAAATACTTATAAATAGTATATAGTATATGTTATGATATAGAGTATATATATAATATAGGATACATAGTATCCGTATATGGCGGCAAGTTATGGCTAAGTGAATAGGTATATGGCTATGAGCTAGGTGCTAATAGGAATGTTTAAGTATAGTTCTGTGACAGTTCAAAGTGGAAAAGATTATTCCGTTAGACCTAAGTGCACATGACTGTCGTTCTAAAATGGTATAAAGCTACAATTATCGCTATAGGTTTTAGAGTGCAACCGGCGCAGGGTATCAGCTCGCACGTTTTCAGATATGTCATCTATACCGTTGGCTCAAAAAAAGGCCAAAAAAAAAATACACAAGATAAAAAAAAAATTAAGAACGCATTTATATCATCATGGTCGCTGATAACTAATGAAAGTTCTACTCTTTTTGCTATGATACCAAAACCCCCAATGAGATCTGCCTATTTTGTAGGTTAAATCCTTTGTGTCGGGGGGGGGGGGGGGGGGGTGGGTGGGGGTGGGGGGGGGTGTGGGTGTTTTATATGGGGGTTTGGGTGGTGGAGAGTTGTGTGGTGGGGGGGGGGGGGGGGGGGGGGGGGGGGGGGGGGGGGGGGGGGGGTATTTTTATGAAAAAGTTCTAGGTGTGTATTTAGTTATAAGTGGTATGGAGATTTTTGTTCTATTTTACGAGTATTAATTGTAATTATTTAGTTTATAGTTTATTGAAGTTGTGTTATAAGTGTGATTGTGGTGTGGGTGATTGGGGGGAGGTATAGGGTGAGGATGGGATGGGATTAGTATGGGTATTTTATTGTTGGGGTTTGGATAGGATAATGTTTATTTGTGATTGGTTGGGGCTTGGGAGTTGGTTGTAGTTTTTTATAAGGAAGAGGGTTGTGTGTTAGTGGAGGGGGTAGTTGGGGTGCTGGGATTAGTATAGAGTGATGAGAAGGGTGGGTATGTATGTAGTTGATGGAGAGAGTGGTGTATAATGTAGATATGGGTTAGTTTGGGGGGAGGTTGGGGGGTGAGTGTGTTGTGGTAGGATGTGGTGGTGTGGGGGGGTGAGTGTTAGGGGTGTAATTGTGATGTGTAATGATGGTGTTAGGTTTGGTGATGTATAGTGTGTGGGGTGTTAGTGGTATGGGGGGAGTGTTGTTGTTTTGGATGGGGGAATGTGTGAAGATAGTTAAGTGGGGGTTAGGTTTTTGAGGTTGGATGATGTTTGAATAGGTGTTGGATGAGTGATTGTTTATTTGGGGATGGTTGAGTATGAGAATAGGTGAGGGGGAGTTTTGGGTTTTAGAAGGGTTGTGGTTGATGTGTTGAGAAAGGTGTGATGAGTGATGTGAGAAGTGAGGGAGGTGTAGGTAGAGTATTTTTATGGGGTGTGGATGTGTGGGGTAGGGTTGAAGGATGTGTGAATTTTTATAGGGTGGTGGGTGTTGAGTGTGGGTTTTAGTGAGGTGGTGGTTGAGTGAGGGGTGTAGTGATGAGTGTTTAGTAAGTTGAATGTGGTGTGATGGTTTAGATGGGGGGAGTTTTAGGATAGGATGAGTGTGTGAGGGAATGAGTTGTAAGATGAGGATTCGATGAAGTTTTAGAAGAGTGAGGATTTTTGTTGGGATGGGGTGGGGATTATGTGATGGGTTGTTGGGGGAGGGAGAGGGGGATGGTGGGGGTGATTGTGATTATTGGGAGATGGAAGGGAGTGTAGTGGGTATGATTAGGTTGGGTGTTGAAATAAGTTAGTTGGGGGTTGATAGAGAGGTGTAGGTTAGGTTAAGATGGATGGAGTTTTTATATGTTGGGTAAGGAGAGTGGGGATGGGTGTGGGGATGTTTGATTTGTGTTGGTTGTTTTTAGGTGATGGTGTTTTTAGTTGTGGGGGTTGTGGGTGGGTGTTGATGTAAGTTTGATGGGGAGTGGTTGGTGGATTTAGGGTGTTTTTGGGGGTTTTTTCGGTTTGGATTTGGGAATGGATGGGGTTTTTTTGATTGTAGGGTTTTGGTTGGATGTGTTTTATTTATAGTTTGATTAGTAGAGTGTGTTTGTGGGGTTGGTTTGGGGAGGAGGTTGGGTTGTGAGGTTTGGTGTGGATAATGTTATTTGGGTAATGTAAGTGGTTGAGATGGGTGTTGGAAAGTTGGTTGAGATTTAATGGTTGTGATTAATTTGGGTGTTGTTGATAGTTAGTAGCGAATTTCAAGATGTTACAGTTTTTTTCTTAGTTTTTTTTTACAATTCATAGAACTTGAAATAGATTCACTAATTTTTTTCTTCTATGTTATCCTAATTTTCCCCGAAATAATTCACAGAATTTTATCAAAGGTCTCATGAATCTAATTTTCATATTTCGTTGTCAAATAATTAATTAAGCACATTGCAATTATGTAAAAAAAAGGATGTAGGAGGGATCTGTGTGGAAGTGTTGATTCTAGATCCAACTAATTTAAGTTCTTTCAAGTTTCAATTTTTCAATTATTTATAGACTATTTATATATTATTCAAATAACTTTATTCTTTGTGAAATGTGAAATTATCTAAAAGCAAGGTATAAAAAAAAAAAAAAAGAAAAAAAGTATCTGAGTGCATTGAAAAATGTTGCTGACATTAACTATGTAAAATTTGATTCCAAAATTTAGAGGTAATTAATTGTATAAAATTTTGTTAGGGGTGTGTGTGTGTTTGTGTTTGTTGGTATTAAAGAACTACATCAAAATGAGATTATTATTACTTTTTAAAATAAAATTATTTGTACGTCATAGTATTTCTAGAAAAGGGTATTACTTTAAAAAGTAAATATTATTAATATAATAGTTGTTTCCCCGAGCAATTCGCAGCCGAGTCTGGCGTGATTATTAATGAATCGTCAAAGTGGCCAGATTATGGTCCTGAATTAATCGCACTGCCGATTAATCGTGCATCCTAATCTTTAATAGAATATATTGAATAATATAGCTTTGGGGGCCATTCTCACACTGAAACCTATCTGGAACCTCAATTTTTAAAATACGTATTTTGTTTTTTTATGATATGTTTATAATTAATAATATGTTAGTTAAAACGTGTAGGTAAATAAATATAAGACAATTCGAAAAGCACTTGTTTTACACAGATATTTTATTTTGAAATCAATGCTGGAATGTCCACATTGTACGTTTTTCAATTTTCTCTAAATAATTAACATATTTTTAATGTTATATGTCTAATTTGAAAATAATGTGAATAACACTCCAATTTTCTTTCGCCTTAAATATATCTACATAGTATATCTTTTAATGATGCAAAAGGAAAATAATAATATCACGATATTTTTTTAGTAAATAAAAAAAAATGAAGGGATTTTTTAAAAGCATAATTGTGGATGTCGCCAAGTGCGTGATGAACCCAAAAAAACATGGTCTTTTTTTCACCAGTAATTTTCGTGCAAGAACATAAAACTGCTTTGGATTACTTTATTTCCACTGCCATCAAAATTTTATGCCCAAGAAAACCCTTTTTAAATTGAAGTTTAAATATTAAATTGAATACTTTAGTACTGCCAGGGCAGCTAGGATTTATGCTTTCCATTGCGGCATGCTGATGCAGGTAACTATAACGTCCCCAACCTCTGCTATACTTTTTATGCTCTCATATCTGAAATGAAATATTTAAGTTGATATATTATTGTAAAATGTCATTGTTGTTTAAAATCGATTGCAAGTCATGACCACGCTAACGTGCCTGCGGGGCTTGGCACGGCTACGTTCGTGGCCCTGAAAGTAGGGGGAGTAAAAAAATTTAAAGAAACTGAACTTACCGGCTAGCCAAGGGCGGCTCGCTACAAATGGCGGCTTTACGACGCCTTGTACTTTTTCCATATATAACATAAAAAAAATTGCATTCTGAATGTATTTAAAAAAAGGAAAAAAGAGATGCTTCAAGCTTCTTCAAAGACTGGTGAGTGAGAAGTATTGTCAGTTAAGGTTTCGAGAAGTCGCTCAATGATAGAAAAAAAGGTCAGATATAATACTCAGTTTTTTAATATAAGTATGAATGGCTTCTTCAAAAACTAGAATATCATAGAATGGTTTCACAGAAATATTAACAGTAGTCTACTGCGATAAAGAAATGTACGTAAGTGGATCCGGCTTAATGGAGTTTCGTGTTTGGTTTATAGTTAGATGTTCCTAATTGCATAGTGTCAAAATTCTTCAAGTTATCATTTTTATAACCTACTCTGTGTTCATACTTCACGGTTGTTCCAGAATGGATTTCATATATAATCATTTAATATTAGGCATATAAGTGAGTCGCGTTTAAAATTTGTGCATACCCTTAATTAAAGATTGGATATCGTTCGGCTAATTGAAGATCGTATCATATTAGTAGCAGATTGAGAAAGCTACAAGCGAAGCTCTGAAAAAATTACACTAGTCTATTCACGGACCCTAGGTATCGGACTTTCCAAGTTCATTGGCCGTTCCAGGAGAAAGAAGCGTGAACAATAGAAAATAAGAAAGAATAGGTTATTGAAAAAGAAAAGAAAGATATTAGTAAAGAAAGAGATAGATGAGTAAAGATACTCATTTTAATATAAGTAGATTAAAGCATATTGCTGTTTCCTGTTCACCGTGCGATATACCGCATATACAGTCCATCTTCCGATTTTCCGCTGAATATAGGATGAGTGCACTATGCAAGCCGAGCGATAAAGCTAAATGCGAATGGATAATCTCATAAAATGTAGTAAAGATCAATCACTAGTTGTATGTAAAAGAGACTTTTTTAAAAATACAAAATGTACCTATTACTCATGACTAATTTAAATTAACTAAAAATTAAACAATTTGATGAAAGAAATATCTTAAATGAAATAAGCTAAAAACGATAAATGTCCTAACTTTGCTTATTTTCTGTGTTAAGTAAAATTGATTCACCATGAAAAAAAAAGGGGTAATAGGAAATAAATAAGTGTTAAATAGCTTACGCGGATTAATTCGAAATACGCTCATAACATACTCGACTCGGCGATAATGGCGAGAATTTTTGCTGTATTTTCTAATTGTTATTATAATTCAGCTACGTAATTTGCATCTATGCAATATTTACGCTACTAAACTTGCCTTTCTCCTGAACATTATTTACATGTTGGGTAGGGGGTATCATTTAGAAGAACTCAAAGCATGATTTTAGTTTAAATTGCGTATGCGAATTGATGATGTGTTGATTGAGTGGAATGTTATTAATTTTATGTGTTGGTAAGTAAATATATTTGGATATAACAGGTTTTTGACTTTATATAATCAAATGTATATGAATTTTGTTTGTGTTTGAATTAATGTTGATGTATAAAGTAGATTATATGTGTTAGAGATTAGATTGGATGAATGGTTTGGGAAATGTGATTTTGTTGTGTATTTATGAAATGTTATATTGTATGTTTTGTGTTAAGTGTGAAAAATTTTGAGATAGAAATTGATTTTTTATGTGGTGTTGTTGTTGTAGTATTGTTTTTAGTTTTTTTTGAGGGTAGTGTATATTGGTTTTTTTTTTTTATGTTGGTGATTTTGGTAAGGGGGGGGAGGGGGTAGGATAGGTTTTTGGGGATAAGTTGGTTGTATTGTTAGGGGTGGGATGGTGTTTGTATTGGTGTGTTTGT
This sequence comes from Uloborus plumipes, assembly GCA_038373865.1. NCBI lineage: Eukaryota > Metazoa > Arthropoda > Arachnida > Araneae > Uloboridae > Uloborus > Uloborus plumipes. The sequence continues at coordinate 27,735 of JAXGGA010007477.1, forward strand.
GGGGGTTTGGTGGAATGAGTGTGTTTGTGATGGATTAGGGAAAGGAGGTTAAGGGGGGGGAAAGGAGGTTAAATTTGATTGTTGGGGGGTTTGGGTAGTTGGGTGGGTGGGTGGTTTGGGTATGGGGGGTTTTGATAGTGGGTAGGGGTTTTTTTTGTATTGGGGTTGTGTTGGGAGTTTGGATATGGGATGGTAGTGTGTTGTTTTGGGTTGGGGAGGGAGGGAAGTGAAAGGAGGTTAATATGTTGATTGATGGGAGTATGTGGGTTTATTGTTGGTGTTGGGGTGGGGGATAGGTTTAGGATTGTTGATTGAGGGTGGGTGTTGTTTTAGGGATTGTTTTATGTTGATATTAGGGAATAGTTGGGGTTGTTAGGATTTTGAGATTTGGAAAGGGAGGTTAATTTGAAATGGGGTGTGGGGGGGGGGAAGGGTGAGAAAGTTGGAGAGAGGGGAATAAGGGAGAGTTTTTATTATTGTTTTGTTAGGTTAAGTTGTTGTGAGTGTTTGGGTGATGTTTGGGTGTTTGGATTTTTTTTTGGGGGGGTGGGTTGTATGAGTAAGTTGTTTAAGAATGTTTGGAAGGGGGGGTGATAGGTGGGAGGATGAGAGTGGGTTTGGGTGAGGAGGTGTGGGGGGATGGGGGGGGTGGGTGGGATGTTTTTAGTTGGTAGGGTGGGTAGGTTTTATGGGGTATGGTGGGGAAATAGTATTGGGGTTTGTGTGGTTTTGTTAGGAGGGTGTGTGGTTTTTTGGAAGTGTTTTAAGTGTTAATTTTTATTAGTAGTTGTTGTTTGGGGGGGGGGGGGGGGGGGGGGGGTGTGTTTTTTTATGTATTTATGGGGTGGTTAGAGGGGTGTTATTTAATATGTTTTTGTGATTATGTTGTTTTAGTTATAATTATGGAGTTGTAAATTTTTTTAGGGGGGTATAATTGTTTGTATGTTGTGTTGAGGTTAGTGTTGTTTGGGATGGTATGGGATTGTGTTAGAAAGGTGGATGATGGGGTATTGATATGTGGATGAGGGGAGATTTAGAAAGGGGATGTGGGTAATTTTAATATATGAAGTGTGTGTTTGATGTGTGTTGGTGTTGGTTGGGAGTATATGAGGGGGAGAAAGGTGGAAGAGGGGGGATTGTTTTGTTTTTTTGGGGATGAGATGGGTTGTTTGATGTTTAGTTTGAGTGTGGTTGGGGGGGTGGAGGGTAGTTAGTTGTTTATGTGTGGGGTGGTGTTTTTTGGGTATTGGTGGGGGTGTTATGAATGGGTTTTGATTTTATTTAAGGATGGGGGATAGTGATGTATATATTGGTTTTTTTGATTGTTTTTGATAGATATGGATGTTATTTTTTTGGTTGGGGTGGGAAATGTGGATGTGTGTTAAGGAAATGAGGTGGTTTTTGGTTATAGTGGGGGATTTATGGAGGGAGAATTTTTAGGTATGGGTGGGGTGGGTGGGGTGTGGGGGAGTTGGGGGATGTTTTTGTGGGTAGGGGTTGTAGTTTATGGAGTGTTGGGGGAATATTTGTTTTGGGGGTTTGGTATTTATGTTTAATTGAGGGTGTGTGGGTTTTTGTTTGGTGGGGTTTGTTTTTTGTGTGGTTATTTTTTTTAGTGTTTTAATTAGATTATTGGTGTTTGTGGTTTGGTTATTTTTGTTGTTTTTAGTTGATGGTGATTGTAAGATTTGTAAGGGGGGTTAGTTTGTATGTGTTGAGGGAGGTGATGTTTGGGGATTTGGGTTGGATGGGAAGGGGGTTTGTTATGAAAGGTGGATGATGGGATTGAAATAGGTGTGGGATTGAGGGAGATTTAGATAGGGGATGTGGGGTAATTTGTAGATATGAATGTGTGTATGATTGTTAGTGAAAGGGAGAAAGTTGAGGGGGGGGAAATAAGAAATGATAGAGTTTTTTGGGGGATAGATGTTGGTTGATGTTTAGGGGGGGATGTTGAGAGTTTTGGGGAGAGGGGAGGTAGTGTTTTTTATTGTGGTAGTTGTTTTTTGTTGAGTTGGGTGGGTTGATGGAGATGGTTTTGGATTTGGGGTTTGATTGAGGGATAGGGAGAGTAGGGTATTATTTTAATTTTTTGAGGTGTTATTTGATGTTGGGAGGTTGGTTTTTGATGTGATTGGGGTGTGGGTGTGATGTATGTGTTTTAAAAAAGAAAAAGGGGGGGGGGAAATAAAGGGTTTTTTTTTTATTAATGAGGGTTTTTGGGGGGAGGATTAGTGTTTGTTTGGTTTGGGGGGTTAGGGGTGGTGGTAGGGGGGGGGGGTGTATGGGGTTTTGATATGGTTTTTTTAGTTGGTGTTGGGATGGTGGTGTGGGTTTGATGAAGATTGTGTATGTTGGTTTGGTGGGGGGGGTTTTGGTGGGGGTGTTTTGTAGGAGATGGGGGGTGTTGTTTAGGTTGGGTGTGTTAGGTGGGGTGGGTGGGGGATTTGTGTATGTATGGGTGGGATTGAGAGGGTTGTGGGATGGGTTGTAGAGAGGTGATAAGGGTTGGGGTAAGGGATGTTGTTGGGTATGGGTGTTGGAGTTTTTAGTTTGAATGTTTGTGGGTGTTGAGTGGTGTGTTTGTTTGATGTAATAACTTTAGTAAGTGTATATGATTTATATGTATTGGATGATTGGAATGAAACGAAGAGGGGGGTTTATATTTTGTGGTGATGTGGGAGATTGTTTATGGTTTTAATGGATTGGGGGGTGGGGGTAGATATGGATGTAGGTATTGAAGTAATTATGAAGTAATGAAGGATAGTGGAATGTTTTGTTTGGGGTTTTTGTGGTTTTTATGTGTGAGTTTTTGGATGTGAATGTTTTGAAGGGAGTGTGGATTTTGGGTGTGTGTTTTGTTTTATGGGGGGGGGTGGATGGTGGGGGGGTGGATTTTGGATGGGATTATGTTGTGTTTTGTTTGAGTGTTGATGGGATTTAGGTTTGGGGTGGGATTTTTGATATGTATGTATGGTTATGGAGTGGTAGGTGTTTATGATTTTAAGTGGTTTGGTTTGGTGGGTTATAGAATTGGTAGATTTAGATTGGTATAGTTGTTGGGAGTAAATTAGGGTAGTTTGATAATTAGTTTGTAGGATAGTTGAGGTGATGAAGGGGATGGGTTTGTTGATGGGTGTGGGTGGGTGAGGAGGTGTTAGGAGGGGGTGATGAGTTGTGATGGATATATTGGGATATGGGTAAAGAGTTTATGAGGGTAGGATGTGGGATAATGGTAGTATTTTGATTTGTTGTTAGATGGGTGTGGTAGGATGGTGGAGGGGGTTGTGTGGGTGAGGTATGGGAGTGAGAGAATGGGAATTTGGTTGGGGGGTTGGGGTTTTGTTATGATGAATGTGGGTATGTGGGTAGTGTTATGTGGTGGGTTTGTTTGGTTGGTTTTGAGGTTTGGTGAGTGATAGTGTTGGGTGTGTTGGGTTTATTGGTTTGTTTTTGTAGTTAGATTATTGTGTGGGTGATATTTGGTGGTGTGGGAGTTATTTGATTGTTTTGTGGGGGATGATGTATGGGGGTTGTTTGTGGTATGTTTTGTATTGTATTTTTGGGTATTGGATGTTTATTTAATTTTTTTTTTGGGGGTAGTAGATATGGGGGAGAGGTGATGTGGTGGGTAAGTTGTAGTTTTTGTTGTTTTTGGTTGATTTTTTATATGGGTTGGTGTGGTATAAGAGTAGAATTATATGTATGGTGTTTGGGGTTGGGAGGGTGGTGGGTTTGGAGGGATAGAGGTAAAAGTTTGTTGGTAATTTGGGGTTTTTTTTGGGGGTTTGAGGTGTGAGTTGGGTGATAGTTATGGGATAGGAGTGATTGGGGGTTGGGTGATTTAGTTTTGGTTTGTTTGTATAGGTTATGTTATGGTGTGGTTTGTAGAGTGTGTAAGATAGTTATGTTTTTGGGATTTTTTGGTTAAATATTAGTGGGGGAAGAGTGTGTATGTGTTTTTGGGGGGATTTTTTTTAAAGCATTTGTTTTTCGCGATAATAAAATCAAGATTTGATATTTAGACGCCGCCTAATTAGAGTGTAGAGCTCATAATTTGTTGCATAGTTTGGCATGCGACTAAGTTATTGCAATTGGGGGGGAGTTTAATACGCATTAGCCATAGAATATGTTATGTTACCCGTTCACTTAATGTGCAGCTACTAAAGTTTATATATCAATTGCAAACATCACAAGTATTTATTTTGCATAATTATTTACATCACCTAGTCCTTGCGTTAGAAGCAACATCTACATAATCAACTACTGAGTTTTCAACAGTCGACATAATGAATGTTCGCGACGTTATATAAGTTACACTTAATTCAACATCAATTCATTCATTATAACTAGTTCGACAAACAAACATCAATGAGTGCTAAGTATCTATGTGAATTACTGTCGAAATGGTATGGTTAGTAACAGATCACATTAATAAATATTGAGAAACAAAAAATAATCATCAAGATATAGTTTACATGTATATACTAACAGGTTTTTTATTGTCTTTTCCTCATTAATACGTTCCTAGCTAATTTTTTGAGTAATAATAATAATTTAATACTTTAAAATGCAAATCTCCAGGATTTTGAATTTCCTATAGAAAAAAATAAAACAAAACAGGAGGGATGGTATGTAGTTTATAATATATGTACTCCTATTGATACAAATAATCGTTTCATATCAACTTAAATACAAATTATAAATAAATGATATGAGTATAATAAGATGTTTCGCTACTATATGTAAGGTCATTAATTAAAACTACATTATACATATTCTAATAACTTTTTTTTTGCGGAACTATACACGACGTACAGCGTTTTTGAAGATAGACATAGATTAATCAGATTAGCTTAATGTAAGCCTAGCCTAGCCAATGAAAGGCATTCGGAAAGACATGCCTATTTATTTTACTTGGAGATAAATTTAGAGTAGTTAGGAAGTTAGAAGAAGAAAGTTCTCGATTCATTTTGTCTATTCAAGCTTATTTTTTTGTCTGCTTCGCATGAATTGCACAATATGTATATGAAAGAAAAATGGTTATCTGAATAGACTGATTATTAAAATAAACTTATGAATCAACTAGCTATAGTATGAGTGATGAAATGAGCTGATGAAGAAGAATTGCTAGACAAAAAACTTGATGTCCATAGCAAGTTAGCAGTTAGTTAAGTAAAATATTGTGAGCTCAAAAATATTGCAAAATGAATATGTTTAATATTTTATGTAAAGCATTAAATATTTATATAAAGAAAAATATTTTCAAAAATTTACATAAAGCTTTGCAACGTAAGCTTGGCAAGGTATTGTATGAAAAATAAAGTATTAAATAAAATGTAAAAGTTTTTCATTATGTTAACATAGGCAACTCTCCAATTATATCTCGTCATTTTATTCTTTTGAATAGTTCAAAAAAAAAAAAGATTTTGAACCACATATACATATGAGTTGTACAGTTACAATTAAATCGCAAATATCAAATACTTTTTAAAAAACGCAAATACAAAATGAAGAAAAAAGCAAGATTTTTTTAATATAAATTAGTTTAATTAAATTTTACATAGAAACAGATACGGAAATAATTGAAATTCCAAATAACTGCATATATTTTTTTTTTATTGTTTTAAAAGCACGAAACTATAATCTTATTTTATTTCGTATTTACTCATAAAATAAATCATTTAGAGTAAATTTAACGATAGATTATACAATCATTTATAACTCCAATGTTATTTTAGCTTTGATGTTCTGACTTAACAAGTTGTATACTTTAAGTGCTCAGATGTGCTTTACGTATGCATATGTCATTAGAATTAAGAAGATTAGGGGCAAGTGGATAACATGATAATATTGTAATCATTTTTTATGAAATTTCTAGAAAAAGCTTTTATAAAAAAATGTGTTATTATTATTTTTTTAATGGAATTTTTCTCATAACTGGGTAAGACGGGGTCATATTCCTATTGTTACCAACCATATTTGCATGTGACTAATGGGGACTATATAAACTGATGGACATTCACCATCATTCCTTGGTAAAAATAAGTTTTTCAAAACTCACTTATGACCTATTATCCACGTGTCCTTCAATATTGAGTGTAAATGAGTAATTATTTAAAAGATGGGGGAGTGGGGGGGTTGAGGGAGTTTTCCTGTCATCCCTCTTTCATGTGTTTTGACATTTTAGATTTAAAATTTGAAGCTATATTAAGTCTAAAGATTAGAAAAAGATTACTGTCAGCTACCCCCAAAATATCTAACTGCTTAATCCGCAGGAAATCATCGAATTAAAAAACCAAATAAAGTACAATTAATAATAGTTAATACTTTAGTAATACAAATATTATAGGGAAAAGAATATATGGTAGGGGTATGGCGGATTAAGTTGCTATGAGAATAGGCTGTGTTCTGACTGTATTACATGTAAAAAAATGATTCTCGCATGATAAAAAATGTAATTTTCTTAAAAACAAAGGCTAACTGTTGTTACTAAGTTGCAAAGAAATTACATTGGCAGTTTTTTCAGCGTACTAAATGAGATAAACGCAATGCTTTAACGACATCCATTGGCGTTTGCTTAAAAATCAGAATCACTTCAAAATAATAGTTCAAGTTATAAGCATTTTAGAAATCACTGTCTTGTTAAAATTGAAACAATAAGGTGTCTTTAGTTGGCGTGCTAGTTATTGCTAGTCTGCTTAACTTCTGAATTGATATGTCCGTAAAAGCCACTGATTTGTACAAAGGCGAAAAGATTAACAAGTTGTATTCGCTGCAGCAGACGCATTCCATGAAGTAGATAGTGGGTGTGACTGAAATTTAGCCATAAATGATATAAAAATTCTAAAAAATATTTTTCTTATTAGCATTTTGAAAAAAAAAAGCAATTCTGCAGTAGAATTTTTTTTATTTTAATTTATGTCGCATTATCTAATTGCTTAGTTATTTTGGAGAGAAGAATATTTGAAGCGTTAAAAAAGCTTCTAAGCATAAAGAGTTTCAGATTTGTATGTAAATTGATTTACCACATATATTTTCACTATGTATAATTGCTGTATATATATCTATTGAAAAATACGAAATAAACAGAGAGAAATATATGATTTTTTCGTTGTAATCGTTATTTTTTTAGATATTTAGGACTCTATGATATATTGTAACTATAAATGTAGAGGGGGGAGTGGTGAATGAATGCAAAAGTTTTGTCCCTAGGGATTGTAGAATATTTTGTTTTAACTAATTTCTCTTTGACAGTTTAGTATACTGGCAATCCGTGATGAGTTTTGTTTGGGTTAAAGTAATATAGTGGTGGGGGGAGTGTGATGTGGTTTTTTTGTTTTGTTGGGGGGGGGGTGGGTGGGATAACACTAATTGTTTAGACGCGTGGGGGGGGGATTTCATGAGTTCTAAGTTCTCTGTTAAACTCTTTATGAGCAATATACTAATTTTTTTTTGAAATGGTATCATATTGTAAACATTCGCACAAGACCGCTTTTCATCAACCTCAAAGACACCGTTCATCTGAAATTACAACCCAGCCTTCCTCTCCACCCACCCTTCCAAACAATACGCTGACAATATCTACGAAGTTTCGTCAATTGAAAGGACACATTCATTTAAAAACTAGAAGGTATTTCAACGTTTACTTTTTAACAATCTGTTTATAGGAGTGAAACATGGGCAATAAACTTTCAGAGTTGTCCCGAAGCCTGTATAATCTAAGATACCTTATGTTTCAAAAAATGATTAGGACAAGGTACAGAAAATCTGAAAATAATTCTCTCGACTGTTCTGGAATATACATTTTTAAACTAAAGTTCATTGGGGGGGGCCATTTGTCGCTGATTTTTTTCGAATGGCACAGTTTAAATTAAAAAAGTCTCTAAAGCCAGTTAATTCACTGCTGAACATTTCAAAATACGAGCTAAAAAATCTATTTATAGTGTTTACTAAACATTAGTCTGACGGCTAAAAACTGGTGTTCTCTGTGTAATTGAAAAGCATAGTTCTTACTATTAAAAAAAAAAAATCAAAAGAAGCGGTGTAGTAGTTTAATTATATTAGTATGGTATTGATAGTATATAATTAGTTTAGAAATTATGTCTATTATTATTTATATATATAAGATATATATAAATATTATATATATTTATATAATAAATGATTATCATATGAAGGTGACAAAGAGTCGATGGGATAAACCATCTTATATTCGTGTTTCGCGCCCTCACTTTTGAGCCCATGTCGAAGTGCACAAAACTATGCACGTGGGCAATGGACCTTAAACAAATGTCGTGTGGATTAAGTCGTCTCTGCAAGGAATGAAATTTGAGACCATAGCTGAGTCTCGATAGACGTCCATAATTGTGAAAGCGTTGATGGGGCAGGATTTTGGGCACGAACAGACCTCTCGATGGTGTCCCATAAATGCTCAATGGGATTCATGTCGGGCGATCTAGGTGGCCAAATCATTCGTTGGAATTGTCCAGAATTTTCTTCAAACCAATTGCGAACAGTTGTGGCCCGGTGACATGGCGCATTGTCATCCATAAAAATCCCATCGTTGTTTGGGTACATGAAGTCCATGAATGGCTGCAAGTGATCTCCAAGTAGCTGCACATAAGCATTTCCAGTCAATGTTCGGTCCAGTCGCACTAGAGGACCAAGTCCATGCCATGAAAAAACAGCCCACACCATTACGGAGCCACCACCAGCTTGAACAGTGCCTTGCTGACAGTTTGGGTCCATGGCTTCGTGGGGTCTGCGCCACACTCGAACCCTACCATCGGCTCTTACCAGCTGAAATCGTGACTCATCGGACCAGGCCACGGTTTTCCATTCATCTAGGGACCAACCGATATGCTCACGTGCCCACGAGAGTCGCTGCAAGCGATGTCGTTCTGTCAGTAAAGGCACTCGAGTCGGTCTTCTGCTGGAATAGCCCAAGAAATCCAAATTTCTCCGCACAGTTCTAGCAGACACGTCCATTGTACGTCCCACATTGATTTCTACGGTGATTTGACGCAGTGTTGCTTGTCTGTTAGAATTTACGACTCTTTGCAGACGTCGCCGGTCTCGATCTTTAAGTGCAGGCGGTCGACCACTGCGCTGTCCATGGTGGGATGTTATGCCTGAAATTTCATACTCTCGGCACACTCTTGACACAGTGGATCTGGGAATGTTGAATTCTCTAACGATTTCCGAAATGGCATGACCCATGCGTCTAGCTCCAACTAACATTCCGCGTTCAAAGTCTGTTAATTCACGTCGTGCGGTCATCATCACGTTAAAACCTCTTCACATGAATAACTTGAACAGAAATGAAAGCTCTGTAAAAGCACTGCGCATTTATACCTGTTCTATGCGATGCTACTGCCATCTGAAAATTTGCATATTGCTATCCCATGACTTTTGTCACCTTTCAGTTGTATATATGAGGTCAATTATATAGTAGATTATTATAGGTATAGAAGATAGAGTATCGTATTAGATTTAATTACTACATTATATATATTTATTATTACACAGAGAAATAGTCGTGTTAGTTACACTATTATATAACTCAAGTAACGGCAGTACCGAAAAAGGCTAAAAGAATTAGTGTAAGGGTAGTAGCTTATGAGCCAGGCGACGGAGATATATACATAGGCCTATATATTTCAGGTGGTGTCAGTATAGCACTAAGTATTAAGAAAAAATTCTGTCTTGACGTCGACTTTCGGCCTTTTCACGAAGGCTCTTATTTGGACACCATCTAACCATTGGCATCGGGAGCGGACATAAAAGCACGCGTTCAGGCTTAGCTTCGGCGGAGCAGCAGTTAAACCAGGTTGTAAAGTTAGGCGATGCGTTTGAGTGTTATTTGACTTTTTGTGAAGTAAATTATCAAACTAAACCGTTACTTCTCCTTGGAAATTTTATATGGTGAATAAGAGGGCTGTCAGAAAAACGTATGTGCTCATGAGAGAATAATCTGCTCGAGGCATCGGCACGACTTGTATTCACCGACCGATATTGCCGTTTGAAATTTAAAAGACTTACAATATTCCGATCCGGTCTTGCATGTTGTCGATGACGCATTCAACACTGCAGCAAGGCCGAAATTCTTAAAAGTTTTGAGTTTGAATCCTAAAAACGATCACATTTGTTTTATGCCATTGTCAATTTAGTATGTGTGGCAATGGTTCAGCCTTGGGCCGGAAAGAGCCATCTGGCTGATTGATTGTTTTGGTGCGCTCTGATAATAAAACATAAAAATGGTTGTGTAATCACACAGGTTACTTATATGTGGAAGAGGCAACCTATGTACTGGGACAATACACAAGAGCAAAAGTAATGAAGATATAAAGTAGAGTACTTATTGTAGCTTAATTTTTTTTGTATTTTCTAAGAATAAAAGACTTATATAAATGTCAAAAAAATTGCTTATTTATTGCCTTTAAGGAGCAGAACAGAGTTCGCCGGTCAGCTAGTCTTCTAGTTATACCTAAAAGAAAGCTTCGTGTTAAGTGTTAGCACTAATTTATTAACGTCAAGAAGCAAGCATGTACTTATAGATATGGCTTAAAAATTTGTGGGTATGTAGTCTTGATGAGCCCATAGGAGACGTGAATCTATAAGTGGTTGTAGTTAATTTTAAGTGATGTCAGTTACATAAGATTAGGAAAAAATGTCTTATTGACTTTCCGGCCTTTTTTACGTAAAGCTTTTTAACTCTCTTCATGGGGCTGTCGACTCTAATAAAGCATGTCTACTTGTAGGCAGCTTTCCGAGAGCTGTAAGATCAGGTGTAATTGTAGCTGTAGGGGGGCTGTTGAGTGTCTATGTGATCTTTTTTTGTGAAGTATAATTATAAACAAACGCGTTATTTCCCTGAAATATTATATTGTGATGAAAGCTGTCAAAACGATTGCTCATATATTCTAGATCCCAAATTGATCGGCTCACCCAACGCGATATAAGTCATTTGTATTAAAAGAAGATTTCAATTTCTCTAATAAGTGTGTGTGTGAGATAAAAAAAAAAAATCCGATACCGTCTTGGCATTTGTCATGACCATTATAACAAAGTCACATAGGACCAATCCTTTAAAATTGTGGTATTAGAATCTAGAACAAAGCACTGTTTTTTTTTTATTGCGATGGTCAATTAACGAGTTGGCTATAGATAGCTGTCGTATAAAGAAATAAAGAAAAAAAAAAAAAAAAGAAATAAAAGACTGCATAATTACTTGCGTTGTTTCTTTTCTTTGGCGCCGTAATGATAATATAAAAGCAAAAATGTTGTTTCATCAGCTAGAGAGTACTGTTAGTGAAGAGAGGGCAACGGCTATTGACGAAAAATAACAGAAACAATAATTGAATTTGATTAATGATAAGGGTACTTAATTTTTTTTTTTTTCCTAATAAAAAAAACTTAATAATTACATATTGTTGATTGCATGATGTTGTGTGTTATGCTCTTATAAGGCGGAATCGAGAAGTTGCGCAGCGGGTCAAGATTAGAATTAATATAATAGATAATATTATTATATATTATATACTATATATGATGTATATTAAATTGAAAAGTACATAAACTTTTAGTCGTAGATAAAAAGATCTTGTTAAAAACAGAAGGTATGTAGAAAAATTTCGGCAAATATAGACCCGTGGGCCCTTCATCAGTGGTGACTCCCTTTGGTTAAGGGATAATAGTGAATAAGTTGAGAGTAGAGGTTTTCAGTCACAGTTGCAGGCAAAACGCACTAAAAATATGCTTCCCTTTAGCCCGCGACTATGCATCAGCATAACAAGGCATTAGGTCACTTAGAAGTCACATTCATTTTATGGCAAAACATGATGTAGAATGACAATTCAATCAAGACACCAGTATTAGCGCAATGTAGTATCCATAAAAATTCAAATAAAACTTGACTTAACATGAAATAAATACAATGAAAAACATAGAACACAGAACATTCTCATATCAACACAGTATAAGTAACGAACGCAACCTATGCTTATGCATATGTGCTTAGCTGATTAAGTATACTGTTTGTCAAAATTCGCGGTAGACATTTCAGTAGAAAGTTATAGATTAATTGTACTTATGTCTGAGAATCTAGATTTGAAACTGATATTTGTTTGCATAATTTTTTGTGTACCGTAAACTTGTGAAATAATAATGTTCTTGTGATATATAAATTTATTATAATAATATAAATAGAGTATATATTATACATATACTAATATAGTAAATATATAGTTATATTATATTAATTAGTATGATATTATATATAGTATATAATATACTACTGAGATATAATATATATATGACTTATAAGCGTATATATATATATAAGAAGTATATACTAGCTGTACCCGCCCGACACCGCATTTAGAATAAGCAGATAAGTGAATGAGGGCATGTATTGCATGTGATATAGCAAATAAATATTCTAGTAATTTCTAGTGTAGACAAAAAATAGCTTACTTATTGTAAGTATGTATGTATGTATGGTAGAATGTGTATATTGTATGTATGTAAGAATGTGGTATATGCGTGAAATAAGCATGGAGCGCTGTGAACGATGAGGGAATATAAAAATAACAAAAGGCAAACATTATTTTTAAGTTATTATAATTTATTCCTTAAAATTATATATCATTAATTAAACAATTACGACAGTAACACTATTAAACAATATCAATCTCTTAATGCTATAGCGTGAACAATATTTTTTGTTAGTCCATCTTTAGCTAACACAAACAAACTGGATGGTTTACCCACTCGAGAGCATGCCACGTATAATTGTCCGTGTGAAAAACATGGTGTTCTCAAATCTAAGCCACAAACAGACATCGTTTGACCTTGGGATTTGTTGATAGTCATTGCAAATGCCAATCTAATCGGAAACTGAATACGTTTGAATTGAATTGGCACATCTGTAGGTATAATAGGAATCCGTGGTATGAGTATATTTTCACCTCTGAACTTGCCATTTAAAATCCTGGCTTCGATCACGTTTTTCATTAATTTTTGAATGACTAATCGCGTACCGTTGCACAGCCGGGGCGGGTTCAAATTACGAAGCAAGATAATTGGAGATCCAACCTTTATTTTTTAAAAATTTGTGTCACTTTAATGGTCGTTCATACCCCCCCCCCTCTCGCAGTGAAAAAAAACTTTACACAGCAGATTTTGCCTAATAACTCAACACTCATGGTGTTTGATACATTTTATTTGTTTGTAATGATGTTTTTTGGTCACAACCAATATGAAAATCACAAAAAATAGTTACTTTAATTTTTAACATATATTTATCTTATTCAGAATTTTTGACTTTTAATTTTACCTTGAATTTGACGTAAATGCAAGGTATAAAATACAGAATTTTATAAAGGTACAAAAATTAACATAATATAATTGATAGTGTATATAATTTTTGAAAAAATAATATAAGTGCCGCAAATCAAAAACCATTTATTGCCACAATCGATTCAAAGCCCCCAAAAATGGCGCAAACGTCCATAAGAAAATTCTACAGCATCGAAGGACCCCATTGCCAATTTTAACAAAGATCCGACCAAAACTGTCATTTTGTACTATAAAAAAATATGGGGTAGATCCCCATGAGGGATGTACCTGCATAAGGACATTACAATCATTAAAATCATCAAAAAAAAAAAGCAGCTGTTCGAAAAAATCCTTGCGGGCCTGGATTCGATCTCATTCCATCAGGAACTTCAACCTGACGCGCATAACCACTTGACCATCGGGTCGCTCATTGAAGTAAGGATTTACGATAACACATATTGTTTTAAATGACATGAAATGTTAGTTTTTCGATCATAACTTTTTTCTAGTGAACAAATATCGTCATATGAGTACATGGTACCTAAGTTACACCATCTCCTATCGATTAAAAAAAATCGTCCAAATCGGTTCAGTAGATCAGATGTTATGTGCGAACAAAAAAAAATTTAGGGGTGGACTACCCTAACAATTTTAGGGGGATGAAAAATAGATATTTGGCACCGATAGCTCATTAGATACTGGATAAGCATCAAAAAATTTCATCAAAATCGGTCAAGGGTCCGTTTTTCGAGCAGGAGTATGGTGCAACTGCAACACTAAAGTTGACGCGAGAAGTTAGTATAATATATCTGAGTATATAATAAGTATATAGTCTTATATGTATAAATATAGTATAGTATATATATTATATTATATGATAGGAATGATATAAGATATAGCTATATATTATATATATATAGTCTATAGTTATATTGAGATATAGTAGCTATATACATATATATAGTATGAGGTTATAGTTCGTTATAATATATTGATGGGGAGTGTCCCTATAAAAAAATATACGAAAGTTCGGAATTTTGTAACGCATACCATAACGCTCTATTTACTGGGTTTGCTCTGAAACACGTACCTGTTGGCCAGCAGCGGGCGGAAGACTCCAACTGGTAAGCAACTAGAAATTCTCGTTTACGTATGTACTGGCTTAATTCGTGTTTCTGTCTGCGATGTGGATTGGTTCTGAATCTTATTTGGCAACGGCACCAAGAAACCTGTTTTAGTATTTAAATCATATGTTAAAGTATTATTAAAGTATAGTATTTATTTCTTCTCCCTACATAAATTCTGACCGAGGAGTGTTACCGAAGATGCTTAGTTATTGTAAATCTTATAGAGAGGCTATATACACACACATTATTATATATAATTAATAAATAGTAAAAGATTCTTAGGTGGATGGTGTCGCCAAAAAAAAGACCGAGAAAGTTGGAATTTCGTTAAGCGTATTACCCATCGTATTTTTTGTGTCTTTCTAGCAATCAATAACAATTGTTAAAAAATAGTTTCATTGGCATATTTGAAGAACTGGTAACTGCCGGCCGGACTATGCCATACGAATGTGGGCGAACTACCCTTTTTCACTAGGCCAAAATCGGAAAAGAGAATCGTTTTCTTCATTCGAAAATTCAAAAGTTTCATTTCATGTTGATAAAATCGCTTACCCTAATGATCCCAACATAGCTCACTAAAAAATTCATATTATCCAAATCAAGGAAAATATTTAGTAGCGCATCCTAAAAAAAATGGGGGGGGGGGGGGGGGGGGGGGGGGGGGGGGGGGGGTAAATTAAATAGGAATATAAAAATAGAGGAAATAGTAGGCTTAAAAAATTATTAATTTTCTTTACGAAAAAATAGCAATTGTTTTTGCAGATGAATTTTGGTAAATCAACAGAAAAGATAAATTTTAAGAATTATCAAGATGAAAAATATGAAGCTTATAGAAGTAGTATACATATAAAGCTGAAAGATTAGTTTTTTTCATCTCATTATATTATTTATTTTCTACTACCTTGGTGGGGTTGGGAGTGAATTATGGCGAAACTACTCAAAATTAATGGTTTTTTTGTCAATGTTAAAGTGTGTTTAATGTTTTTTTTCCATGTTCAAATTCATTGTAAACATTGGAGGTGTATAAGGAAAAGTAGACGGAGTCAATATCGGAAAAAACTTCCACAACCGTACAAAGAAAAATTCTTTCATATATATAAATTATTGGGTATTTTTCCCATGAATTTTTTTTAGAAAAGTTGATCACATAGGAGAGTAGGAAAAGAAAACATACTTTTTGTCAATTCTTGTGCAACGCTACTGTCCTTCCACCCGCCCCCACCCCTCCCTCCCCTACGACACCCCCCCAAACACCCCACCCCAAACTAACTCGCTTCTAAGATGGCTGGGCTCGTTGGGATGCTATAAAACATCACATTTTCATCAGACTAGGCTAAAACTTCATAGTGCAAAACTAATCAGGACATGTGTTGTGTGATATTGTATAAAACGAGGACGCACGTAATACACAATGTGTCAACGTTAATCATGCAAGTAGACGTCACTTGGCGTAGTCACAAGCTCATTAGCAGTTCACACTATTAGAGTAAGGAGCGTGACTTCAATTTGTGACACCCACAAAAAGTTCACATTGTGACACGTTTGCGACAATTTAGCGTTGTAGACTTCACTACAACGTCGCTGTGACTGCATGAATAGTGACCGGTCACGCAATGGTAATTTGTGGAGACGTCACATTGTAGCGCATTAAATTGAATTGTTAATTAAAAATATTTTTTACCAGATTTGAAGACTCCGAATTAATAATAGTCTGCAGGGTAATTAATACATTTTAACGTAAAAAATCAGTCAAAAAAATTTTTTAAAGTAGGGCTCATCCAACACACTTTCTATCTACAGAGCAGTCATTAACAAAAGCGAGCCAAGTGAACAACCACTTTTGCAATGTCAATCCGGGATGACGTCCAAAATTGCTAGTGTGACGGCGGCCTTACAAGCGCTAATGCAATTTTAGAGTGAAAAATCAATTGTGACTATATCCGTGAAAACATGACACAGTCACAGGAAACCGTTGGTCGTGTTAAATTAGTGTGATTTGATGCACGTTTTGATATAGTGATAGGGTTGCGATCAGTTTGTAGTCGGTTATTCAAGCGGCTTTAATCTCATCAATTTGTCACTATCAAATTTCTTTACTTACTTTATGTAGGCTTTTAAATGTACGTCACTCGTAAAGGGGCCCTGTAGTTGATTTCAGCAGTATAGCAAATAAACGGGTACTAGTATGAATAATTGCACATGACAAATATAGAAGACGCTTTTGTGAGCTTGCGGTGTACTCTCTACAAGTAAAGTCCAAAGAGGTTGGACTGCAACTTACGATGAAAATTTCGGCTGCGACAAGGTCACAGAGTGCTATGTTGGCTAGTGAGCGACAGCTCCTGGTAGTGCAAGGGGGGGGGGGGGGGGGGGGTGGGGGGGGGAAAAGACAGTTCGATGTCGATCATTAGTGCTAGGTTTTTGCGCCTTATTTGTGACTTTTAAATGAAATGCTCTAAACATTATTGCGATATTAAAAAATCGCAACCAAACAGGGGAGGTGACTACAATGTGCAAGCAGTGACCAAAATTAAAAAGACGCTTTTGTGATACCTCACAAGGCTAAGTCAGCAAGATGGGCGGAGCTGCAACTTACGAGTGTACTAAGCGCTGCGAGAAGTCCTGCCAGTGTGCCGATTCATACTTGGTGAAGTCGCACTGTGGACGCTGAGCTGCGACTTCACTCGTAGGCTCACTGACTGGTTCTGCATCGGTCCTGAATGACTGTGTTGTTGATGAGGTCGCTTAAAAGTGCGTCATGCTGGAGACCTAGGTTTCAATTGGGTCTCATGACGTTGTCACTAGTAAATGTCGTCAATTGTGTGAAGTCGCCGTTGCTTGAAATTCGTATAGTAACTTGTTGAAGACATTTGCACAGTGTGTGACAGTAAGGCATAGCGAGTGGTCACAAAAAGCATTGCAGTATCAAACCGCTGAAGGACGCAAGTGGGACTTTGCTTCTCTACGTCTGGTAAAATGGTCCATTGTTGACTTAAACTGTCACATCAGACGGTGATGTGTGACCCTGCCATTTGTGACTCTGCACAAACTGGCAGATGTGACGTCTTCCTAGATTCATCTCTTTACGTTTGAGTTTACCTCTTGATTAATTCTCTCAGTCTAGTATATTGGTTAAATTCTATGGCTTGCAATCCGAGATACAGGATCCGGTCGATCCCGAGGCGTGGGAAAATTGGTTTTCGCACGTAAACGGTTGGCAGTAAAGTATTTGATCTCAATTCCAGATTCTATATATCAATGATTTCTGATTGTGCAGTGATAAAAGAACTTCTTTATTTTTTCATGTAAAATTAAAAAAAATATTTGATTGACGGTCCAGTACTGGGCCGCCGTCACTGTGAAGATCGCATTGTGACGACCTTTTCCCCCTTTAGATGCCTGAGCTAACTTCACACACAGGTCACTGACTGTCACATCGTCGCATGTGATTGTTTCGATTGAGTCATGCCACAGAACGCTGTCACATAGGTGAGCAGACTCGGTTGCATATTGGGATCGTCATGCGCCGTCACTTGTAAGTGTCGGGCATTGTGACGTCAACCTGCGTCGTGACAGTTCTGTAGGTCGCGGTGACAGGTGGTGTGCGACTATATTTATTGGGGTAAAGCGCTTTGTGACTGCGAGTCACGGGTCACAAAAGCTCTACACTTTTGTTACTGGTGTTGTCTTATCAGGGGAAGTAGTATGTTTCAATTATACATGTATCTGAACAACAGAATACCACATTAGAATTTACATTTTTTATAAATTGTGTCATAAAAGTGAAGAATTCTGAAAAATGCCATGGGAAAAAAATTTGCGGGGTGAATCGGAACACTTAGTTCTGTTGTTCCAATTCAAACTTATTTGAAGGAAATTGTTTGAAAAATCAAGATTCTAACCCCAATTCTTCTAATCAAGACAGGGACAAGGATTTATTACTGTTTATCCCTTCTCGTGAGCAACTAGATCTTAGAATGACAAAAGTTACAGATTTCAAAAGATTTTTTCTCCAGGAGACTTTTTTTACTTAAAATAAAAGGGAGAAAGTCACATAGACTTTATGTAGTAAACGTCCAGCACACAGACAGTGATGAATAAGCGAAAAAATCTTTCAGGACAATCCCCGAAACCCAGAAATTTCAAAAAACTAAAGAAAAGGCAGAGTTCATCCCAGGAGATGTTATGAAAAAATTAAGCCAATGTCACAATTGCTAGTTTTAAGGACAAAGTACATATTTGTGGACGACATGAGTGACTTCCATGTCATGTTAAATCTTTGCATTTCAATTCAAAAGCTTTCTTAAATTACTTTTCATTTTTCATAAGTTCAAAATTATTTTGAATTTTGCACAAATTATAAACGTTTACTGGTACTGAAATTATAGCATTTATTTGACAGTATTATCTGTTCTATATTCTCCCCCATCAATATTGACTCATGTTTGTGAGACGCTATTACAGATTAAATTGAAAAAAAATAAAATTTTAACAAGTGTGTCGATATGACCCATATCAGTCGGGGTGATTCGGAACACCCATAATTGCTATATACTTTTTAATAATATAATTGCTCCAAATCTGTTTGTCTTTGCTTGGAATATCAAAAGTAAAGCTACAGACCGAAGTTTTTACCCTCAAAAAATCAAATTAAAAAAAATCTTTAACTGGCTTTTTTTACAATCAAAGCTGAAAAGTGTTTATCAGTGTTCCGATTAACCGCCATTTTTATAGCGGTACCTGTACATTTTTTTATATCATCTGAAAGTATGTTCTTTTAGTGATTTGGTAACATTGTTATTGATTCTTCTAATGTATCTTAGGCGATGTGAGGCATATCCTTTATGCGCTTGTTTAGGAAAAACTTTAGCTCACCCTTGTGACTGGCTACTGCATGAAGTGCGGCTGAACTATCTGTTAAATTTACCAGAACGAAACGACAAAATTTTTCAAGGTCCTGTGAGCTTTGGATAAGACCTTACATACAGTACTAACACTTGATGTTCTTAGAAATTTTGGTCTCCAGAGACTATTGACTCGCTGAGTTTAGGGTTCCGTGTGTCTAGGGCCGATAGACGCTTGATGCATGCGAGGCTGGTCAACTTCTGGCTTCTGCTTCTGAACGCATATTACTAGGGCCACCACTTTGAGCACTGAAAGTGGCAGGAGAATCTGTTTATCATCAAAATTAGGCAAACAGATCTCAGGCACTCGCGTACCTATCGACAGTAGAGCTCTGTCTTGGCACCCTTACTTTGTTCGTCGGAATCAAAGCCAAATGGTTTCAGTGCAATGGAAATGGCCGGTCTTTTGACGAGGCTGCCTGGCTCGGTAGCTGTCTGTTGATAGAGTAAACTAAATTCCTTATATTGTTCCTTGGGTGCTTAGACTGTGGACGGATACGCGAGGTAAAAACACTAGCAAGTAGCCTCGAATTTTTAGCCGCAGTATGGGGCAGAGTAGTTTCGTATAGACGCCGCATAGTGCACGTTACGGCAAGATTTCGGTGATCTTCCTTCAGTTTTGTTCATGCGCAGCAGTGGTGCAGTCATTCGTGGAACACTGAATACTTCTTTGAGGTAGTACCTGGCATCGCCTTGACTCATATAGCTTCCTTGAATAATCATGAGCATGATTGAAACATTCTGCGCGCAGACGAGCCAAAATTTTCCGCAATATCTGCGAATATGAAAATCCACCTTAATCTCGTAGCAAATTATGGTAACGTGAAGCTCTATTCGTTCAAACTCGTGAGTAGGACTGTTTGGATAATGGGAGCTTCTTCGTTTGCCTAAAATGCATTATGAACAGCTAGGCTAACAAATGAAACGAAATTACGTCCAAATTTCACGGAATAAATAAATCTTCACGAGCTCACGGTCCAGAATAATCCGTGTAGAGGGAACAGCTAAGCACCCCGTTATTGTAAAATAAAGCCTATTATTTGCATGTTCTGGAGTGTATCGATAAATTAGCCTGCTGTTCGTTCTTACGACTTATAGGCGATACAGAGCTGGCGAAATTTCAATCGATGTTCAATCTTTCAGTTAGTATTAAACATCCTTCTACTCCTAATCAAATTCGTTTTTATCTTAGGACACAATTCTTTCATTGAGTGTTGGGATTTTTTTCGGCGCCAGTGGTTACATACTGTCCGTGTTACAATCGTAACCATTCAAGCATTAACGAATAAATCATCTATTTAAATGGCCGATTTTACTGCTGCAAGTTTAGAAAGATTAATCTTAATTTCTAATTCAAGCAAATCACCCATATGTCGATAAATTTATATTACGCTGAATTCAGTGGGCAAAAGACATTTTCATTCTGTATCTTATTCAATGAGTTTTTTTTTGTATTTAATTCCCATGTTACATAACGTTTACAGTAAATATAAATTTTCAGGATAAAAAAAAATTAAAGAATTGTTTTGTAATCTAAATGAATCCCTTGAATGGTGCGTTATGTTCGCAGTATATGGTGCCTCCCAAAAAATCACGTTAAAGATACGTTTAGTGTAAAGTGTATTAAATGTCATAAAAGAGTTTCGATGTTTCATTTGCTCAAATGGATTGTTGATCGGCACAAAATGTCAATTGAGTTTTATGAGTGTTAGTAATTTATTTTGCATGATGGAAAATTATTTCCTACTAATCTACATATAACGTATATTTGGGCCCGGAGGCAACCCATATATAAAAAGTTATTTTTTTGTTTGCTTAACCAATTAAATTGTTTTTCGTCTTCAAAACATTTGCTCATATCTTAACTCTTCCTCCTCATTTCGAGCAATTTGCAATGGAAGTTATAGACATCTAGGACGATACGGTTGATGAGCAAATATAAAAAAAAAAAAAAAAAAACAAAAAAAAAAAAAATAAAATAAATAAACAAAAAAAAAAAAAAAATAAATAAAAAAAAGAACAAACAAAACAATAAAAATCTAAAACACAAATAATAAACAATACAAAAAATAAATACTATAAAAAAAAAATAGAAAATAATAAAAAAAAAAAAAATGTCTATAAAACTCAAAAAAAAAACTATTTCCAAAATAAAAGAATAACACTAAACATAACGACAATAACATGAAATAACCAACGCAAACTTAAAAACCACGTGCAAAAAAAAAAAAAAATAAAAAATTAATAAATTAATAAAAAAATTAAAAAGAAAAAAATAGAGGTTCATGAAAGGTTAAACTTGGATAGGCAACCATGTAGTATTTCGCGGTTGCTCTTGACGCAAACAATCAAAGAATTGTTTTTTGCTGCTTGCATTAACTAGTTAATTCAAACCTATAGACAGTGACCTGCATGCACTTTTTAAGCAGCTTTTTACCCAGCATGTAATTATTAGGCTGTTAAACACGTTGACATATTGCCTTGTTTTTCCCTTTTAAAGGATTAAGTAGTTATTCGCCATTGAGAAAGAGACTGCTCCATTTGACGAAACTTATCAGTCTAATTTTGAGCCTGATAAGGATCAAATTCACTCCCCTAATGCTATATTAATTAAATGATATGAATCTTATTACAATTTGTTTTCATCTGGAAAAAATAATTGAAAATAAACCGGTAACGAAAATGCGGCGATATTGAGAAAGTAACTTAATTAAACAAATTAGTTACTTTTCTCCCTCTCAGTTCGTGTAGTTCACTTTCGTGCGTCCTCTGTCTCACTCATCGATACGTCATCAGTACACAATTACATGAGTTTAAAACATCTTTCAAAGCACATAGACGCACAATTGTAATTTTTGAAATATCAATAAGATCGTTGTTTCTGACAGTAATCATATTGATATTTAAACGGAGCTTATTATATTTCAATTGTTTTAAAGAAATTAGAATGCACTATGTCTTGGCGCAGTGCTGACGGAGAGGCATAAAATTTATATATTTGCTCTATAATATTAGATTTTTTCTGTTAAATTGTTGCAAGCATTTGTAAATTTAAATTGCAGATACGACTATAGATAATAAATATCAATGTTCCCTAAAATCATCTGAAGGACAATTGTGTTGTGTTGTGTGTTGTGTGTGTGATGTTTTTTGGGTATAAGGGGGGGGGGGTGGGGGGGGGGGGGGGGGTTTTATTGATTTTATGAGTGGTTGATTGGGGTTGATGTTTTTTTGTGGGTGGTTTAGGGGATTTGGGGGTTTGTATATTTTGTATTGGAGTTTGTGGGGAGAATAGGGGATGGGTTTAAGTGAGTATTGTGGGGTTAGTTAGGATGTTATTGTGGTTGGAGGGATTTTTTGTTGTAGAAATTTTTGATTAGTTTTTGGTTTGATTTAAATTGGGTTTTGGGGTGTAAGGGTGGGTTTGTGGAGGGGGGATTTTTGTGGAGGGGTGGTTGTTTTTTGTGTTGGGGGGGTTTGATGAATTTAGTGGTTGGGTTTAGTAGGGTGTGATGGAGTTGAAGGTGGGTGGTTTTGGTGATGGGGGTGTGGGGGTTGGGGATGGGGGTTGGTTGGGGAATTGGATTAGGGAGTTTGGTGGGGATTTGGGTTTGGGATGGGAGGGTAGGTGGATGGATGGGTGGTTTGATTGGTAGGTGGGAGGATGGGTGGTTGGATGGGTATGCAGGGGTAGTAGGTGGTAGATGGATGGATAGATGGGAGGTGGAGGGAGAGGGGTGATAGATGGTGGGGGGGAGAGTATATGGTTGTTTGGTGGGGTGGATGGGTAGGGAATGAGTGGTTAGGGTGGGGGGAGGTTTGTTGTGTGGTGGGGGTGAGGGGTGTGGTAGATGGATGGGGGTTTTGGTAGGGGTTGAGGAGAGTTGGTTTTTTGGGGATGTTATTGTTGTGGGGTGGTGGATAGGGAAAATGGGGTGGGGGTGTGTGTGTTTTTGGGGGATAGTGGGGGGGTTTGAGATTTTGTTAGGAATTTGTGTTTTTATTGTGGGATTAGTTTGGTGTTGATTTTTTATGGTGGAAGGAGGGGGTGTATTTTTGGGGGTGGTTATTTTGGGAAATGTGGGGGAAGGGGTTGGTGGATTGGTTTAGGTTAGTGGGATAGGGGAAAATATGTTTTTGGTGATTTGTTTGAGGGGGGTGAGGTTTGTGTTTGAGGTATGTGTTATTAATTAGGTTTGTATTGTTTTGGTGTTTTGGTGAGTAGATTGGTAGAAGGTGTTTGTGTTAGTTGTTTTTGTTTTGGTGTTTGTTATGATTTTTGTATTTTAATTGTATTTGTTGATAATTTGTTTTTTTTTGTTATTTTTTATTATAGAACGTTCGAATATATCATATATAATTATATATGGTAATTCATATATATATTTATATATAATATATATATTGTCAATATATATATATTTATATTATATTATATATAGTATATATAATTGTTCAATGAAATAAATATACATATGAGTAGTATATACTAATATATTGTATATAAAGTATAGTATTATTAAATATAAATAAATAGTTCAAGTATTAGTAGATATATTATATATTATATTATTTAATATTATTATTAATAACTTCAATCATATATATGTATATATTATACAAGTTATATATTTATATATAGTAGTATAATAGTATATATTTTATAGATATAGTTTAGTATTGAAATCTTTGGAAGACTAGCTTTAGATAATAATACTTAAATCTTTGGTTTCATGCAATGAAAAAGAATAATAAATAAAGGATGAAATAAATAAGTAAGTACTAAATAAAAGGTTTATGTATTCAAAATATCAGTATACTATTCGAAACTCTAACAACGCGATTTTTATTTGAAAGATTTCTTATAATAATAGAAAAAACAATTCTGTATTTTTAGCTACTTTTTTACTATACTAAACTAAATCACGGTAATGCTCCCTTTCAAATAAATTATTACTAAACCCCCCTCTCTGAAATGGATTTTTGATCTAAAGGAAAGAAGGTCAGAAGTATAGACCAGCAACTAGTAAATAACTTTCGCTCTATCAGAAAAGATCTTGTGAAAACAGTTTTACTTCGCTATTTGCTCTAGGAAGTATTTTCACGAATTGGAAGGGGTTTCAAAGGAAAATACATTTTCTTCAAGTGCTCTTCTGTGGCCCCTGATTGTAGTCTTTTTCTCCTTTGACTTATGAATAAGCAATGTGAATCAATAGCGTAATCAGAAAAGGCTGTGAAAAGAAAGTATAAAGCAAAGCGAATGAACGTATGCGAGTTTAAAGTTTTGAGTAAACCTTAAACTTCGTGTATTTATAAACACTAGCTTATTACCCGGCGTTGCCCGGTATTGCATTATGCTTAATTTATTTCATGCTAAAAGGAAATAGGTGAGCCTTGAATTAGTAATTTATTTTTAATCATAATCTTTGTTGGAAAAGACTCATATTTAAATGTGTTAAATTTATCAGTTTGTATGCTCAAAGGCTGATCTCTATTACTCTATATATTCAAAATTAAAAGAAAATGGCCATTTTGAGACAAACAATTTAAATTTTGATGTTTTTGGATTCTTTTAAAATTTCAAAACCCCTCCTATGTGAATTCTAGTGGATCGAGGAACATCTGTTCCAAGTTCGATGAAAATCCGAAGAAAACTGTGGATTTGAATAAGGAACAAACATACAAATATACATGCATCCATTTTTATATATAGTGATGTGGTGTGCGTGTGTGTATACACTACTAGTCTAAAGTATCACAAGTTTCAGAAATGCAACATTTTTTGAGGAAAATGCCATAACAGTAATATTTTCTTGAATTGAAATGATAGTCTAAATTTTAAATGGACTAGAGATATTTAAGTGAAAAATATTTAGATATGCCATTATGACTAACCCAGTTAAAGATTTTACAAAAGAAGAGCTGTTGTGATAAAAGAAAAAGGCGGACCAACATCATATTAAATGCTTTTTGGTTTCTTTCTTTTAAGCAGAACCTGATTTTTTTTTCTTTATTTCCTTTTACTCCTGGGTCACCGAAATAAGTTCCCATTTTTGATAACTTAAATTTTTATGTACGGTGTTTTTTCAGCAGATAAATAAATAATTTGTTAAGGGGATTAACCATGCATTTAGACCTAAACTAATTTAATCTATTAGAATAAAAAGGTTATCAGTTGCAATATTAACATTACTTATTCCTTACCAAAAAACACTTAATGTCTCAGACTTGTAATACTTTTGGCTAGTACTGTATATGAATAAGAAAGAGAGGTGATATTTCAAACTTCGAGATATATTCAAGCAAATAAAAAATAAGTTAATTCTTTTAGGTTTTGAACACATTTATCAGCCGTTTTACCATGGAGCTAAATTAGAAAAAATAAATAAACTTATAAAACAAAGAGATAGCAGAACCAATCTTTAAATATGTTCTACAGTTCTTATAATAAAAAAAAATTGAGGTCTATTTATGAATGTACTATGCTTTCTTGTGTTTGGCATTTTCATAGAAAAACTAGGTTTTTTGAGTTTTCATACATGCACTAAATAAAGTTAGATATTGTAAAATAAATTTCGTGCAGGAAATATTGAATTACGTGTTATGGTGTTGCATTTCTTGAAATATATTTTAAGCTACAAAAAATTACAGGCTAACTTGAACCACTCTCTCTATTCCATCCTTAAACCTTATTTCTGCATTTAAAACCTATTTAAGGCTACAGTGGACAAATAAAATTGATTTTTTTCAATTATTGATTTATATGTCTAAAACTGTGTGTGCTTGTATTATTGTATATTTACTACATCTAAAACCATAAAAAACACAAATTAGTGCAAAAACAATGAATATTTTTTTTTCAAATTTCAAATTTAAATATTTTTTTAACAAAATTTCAAACTGTTCCAGGCGTCACAATTTTTTTTCAAACTTTGAATTTCCACTTAATTTCCAATCATTAGACATAATGGCACAAAACAATGCATTATATGCAGTGTTTTATAAGATAGTTTATAAAATATGGCTGAAAATAAAAATTTTCAGTTGAAAAAATCATATAAATTTTCATTTTCAGAAATCTTTCATAAACTATCACATAAAACATTGCATGTAATGCATTGTTTTATGCAATTATTCCTAATGATTGGAAATTAAGTGGAAATTCAAAGTTTGAAAAAAAATTGCGACGCCTGGAACATTTTGAAATTTTGTTAAAAAAATATTTAAATTTGAAATTTGAAAAAAAGCATTCATTGTTTTTGCACTAATTTGTGTTTTTTATGCTTTTAGATGTAGTAAATATACAATAATACAAGCACACAAAGTTTTAGACATATAAATCAATAATTGAAAAAATCAATTTTATTTGTCCACTGTAGCCTTAAAATAAGCATTACTTAGACTTAACACTTATTTTTTAGAAAATTTGAATAATTTTTTCTTACAAGCGCATCCGGAAAAAAGAAACATCGATAGTATGAGTTCGACATTTTGACCTAGTTGTGGGTCATAAAATCAATCGGATGTTTCTTTTACGTAATACATCTCTTAAAATGATTTAATACAGATACTTTTTTCTACAATGCATTTTAATTTGTCTTTAAAAAATATTTAATGACTTTCAACAGAAAAACCTTGTTTCTGAACCTTAAAATAAATTAATAATAAAATTAAAAATGCGTATTTCAAAAAGGAAGTTAAATGAGAATGGAAGATAAAAAAATATTCGTTGTTTGAAGTCATTCTAAAACTTTGAAAGGAAAAAAATGAAAGAGTGTACTAGGAAGTTCAAAGACCAACAAAAAGCAAATTTCATGTTTCGGCGAAACGAACAGTCGTCATTAGCTTAATGCACTTTTAGTTAAAAAACAGCTTCTCTAAACTTGATTTTTAATTTAATTTTTCAACTAGTTTCTGAAAGAAATGTTTAGAAAAATCCCACTTATACGCATTTCAAATGAAATGCTTTCCAACTATCAGTGGTTTTCTGTAGGTCTTTTTTTTTATGATAGAAGCTGTTATGTTCCCGGTGCATTTTGCTTTAGTGTGTATTTTACTTAATGTTTATCAAAATTTGTATAGTTATAAAACATTTAAACGTAACCTTCAAATACTTGTTAGGCGCAGAGTTATAATAATTATGACAATTATTTATACCCTCACCACCTTCCAAAGAAAATAATAGTACAATAGATGCACTTTTTTCTCATTTTTCACATTTTCTCTTCCCTGATAAGCTAAACATTATTAAGTTTACATTCCAAGATGCACATGAATAAACAAATGCAATGCATAGAATAAATATAATAATTAAACCAACTGAACTTCCACATAAATTTTAACTAATGCAAACATTAACGCAATGCTTAGAAAATAGAGAAAAGTTTTTTCAAGAAAACATAATATAACTCAGTCGGGTGGTTTTTAAACTATAGAAAAACTCATCCTAAAGTACTATTTCGAAATCCCGGGAGACATTACGCTCAAGCTAGCTGGCAGTAAAGTAAGCTATAAACTTTTAACCAGCTTTTAGAATTTTTTACTAACGTTTCATTAAAAATAATTTAAAAACCTTTAAGATTAGCTTTGTTACTTTAAAAGCACATAAATTAACTTTAACTTCATAATTAACGTTTAATTTCTTAAAAATACTATATTCAGTTTAAAAATTATTTTTCTGCATAAAAACGACTTTGAAATTTCAACCAATATTACATATTCAATTTGAAAGAACGAAAAATATTAATGTGCTTGCAGAAATTCATTCAAATTAACTTTGACCAGTCATTTAGAAAAACTGTAACCTCTCTATTTTAACAGCCTGCTCAAATTTTCATTATAAATCATCTGGAGAAAAACTTTTGAAGAATTGTATAGTTAAGAGCCGTCCCCAAATAACGTCACGCTTTGAAGGATAGGTCTTCGTGAAATTGCAAAATTTCTAACAAAGAGGAGGGAGGGAAGTACGAGATGAGAGACAAGATGCTTTTTTTAAAAATAACAGTAGACTTAAGCGGAAACAAACTTCCTTATTCTGCGATAGGTAGAAACAGTGAGAACGCGCTAACATTATATACCTTTGCTCTAAACGCGTTCAATCAAATCTTCCTATTATTATTATAGAGATACTTATTGATTTCGAATCAGTTGCATATCTGGTGTATATTCCCTAAGTAATAGCATCCGTCTTTTAATGAGACACATTTATCCGGGGACAATAGCCATGAAAAATCTTCATGTCCCGTTTAACACTAGATGAAGGCGCCTCAAAATTGCACTAGGAATTTAAATTTTCTTATACTATTCAAGGTCAAACTCTTGTTCAAATGTTCTTATGCATGTCAAGACGACATGCGCTCTGACGATTTTCTGTATTTTGAAAATGATCTGACTAGAAATAGGTTAGAACCCGCGTCTTTGGTAACAAGATGCCAAATTCCAAGGCTATTCTGGCAGTTAATTTTTACAGTTCTGACTAATAATTAAGATTTAAAAAATAATTATGTTTTCGTCGAACTGAAATTTGCAAATTATATGTACTAATGTTCAAGTATCTTTATTTTTAAGTAAGAAATATTTATACAACACGAAGCTGAAAAATATACTGTAAACTTATACATGAAAAAGTTTTGCTTGCATTAAACTTACCAACTTGTTTTTCCTTTGCTTATCACAAAATCTCATCCTATTCCGAGCTCTCAAAAATTGCAGCTTTATCATCTATGTAACCTAAAATTGGAAAGAAAAGGATTTCATACCTTTTTCCATGAATTATTCATGAGAAGCAACGAAGTTTTTTAACATTTTTTTTCTCCCATCGATGTATACAAGATGATTAAAAAGTGTTGCCTATTGTGAAAACAATGTGACTTGCCCTTTGAAATGAAGGTTTAAAGCGCATGTACCAGATTGTTAAGAAGAAAAAGTTAGAAAAAAAAAATTCTTTCTTCAAGATTAAATATGTATTGCCAATGATGCAAAATCAATAGCACGCATTAGAAGGGCTTCCGATGTAGCAAGGACGCACGGAGTCTCAAAAATATTTAAGCTAATTATATTAAAAATATTCAATTTAGCTAGTGATTGTAAAATAGCATTCTGATGTCAAATTGTTCTTATTCATAGCAAAAATTTATGTATTTTAGCTGATCTGTTGGTTGAGAATGCGTTTGTTTCAGCCTGAAAGCAGTAGAGCTAAACATTAAACTTTCAACATGGCTCTGCGAACAAAATTCGGGTAGTACGATATTGTTTTTGTCCAAAGTCAGAAAAAAAGTAGTAAATATAAAGGGATTTTTTTTCTCACTGAAAATACTGGGATATTTAATCATAAATTGGTTACTGTACTAATTTAGCAATTGTAAATCGATTAGTTAGCTTGTCGGAACATTTTTTTTTAAATATTTATCATGATTTTTTTAAATGACATTCATAAAAGCTATGTATCCTACATAAAACATTAGATGGCAGCGATGAATATAAAATCGTTTCTAGGACTCCAACTTATTGAAAAAAAAGGGCTTACCATCTGGCTTAGTTTGATAAAAAAAACACTCCGAATCCCAATGAGTAGAAATGAGCTCTCTCCGTAATTTTTTTTTTCCATTTGCATCTCAATATCTTAATTCAGAATAAAATACGTTGAATACGATGGGTGAATGAGAAAGTCCTTCTTGTAATGATTTAATGTGTTTGCACCTCAAAAGTCAGTGTTGCTTTTGAGATGACCAATGCTGTCAAAAAAAAAAAAAAAAAAAACAAGGACTACAACGGTATAATCATCTCCAGCTTTTGATTTTTTTTTTAATTATTTTCCCTTCAAAATTGTTCTGTTTTCTTGCATTGAAACTATAACAAGAAGTTCTGTCAAGAACTAAACGAGGCTACTTTCCCGTACATCGACATCGGTATTCTAGCATCTAATCAATATTCTCTTGAATATCTGAAACTGAAAATTATGTCAAACATACCTTTATAGTAGCACTTAAAGCTGATTTCTAAAAACAAAATATACCCCTCTCATCAGATGAAATGGACACGCAAAAAGTAAATAAAGTTTTGTCGCACCTTTTAAAAAATGTAGCTGTTATAGTTCTTCCGTAGAAAAATTTCACAATCGTTTTCAAAAGAAAAAAAAATAATAAATAAAATAAAAGTACAAAGAACAACAAAATACATTTTATCAAAGAAAGAAAAATAACCTCGTTCGTTAATAAAATGTCTCGAATTTATTTTTAATCCGTTGCCAGTTGTTAAATATAAATAGAGAATAAAATGCTCTCGTGAATGAAAAATGTTTGTAAACAAAAAAAAATCGTCTGCCAAAAAAAAAAAAAAATAATAATAATAAATTAAGCAAAAAAATGAATAAATAAACAAAAAATCGTCTGCCCAGTCAGTCATTTTTTTTCTGAGCCTGCATTTCCTCCATGTTTGTGGAATCGGAGTCGGAATTCCTCACAGAAGATTTTTCAGAAAAGTTCTTTACATACATTTTTTATCAAAACCTTTTTCTTACAAAGTTAGTTTGAAGGAAATAATCCTTTAAGTTCAGAATCAACATTCAATTTAAATTTCCCAGTAGGCGTTCATGTTAAATTTTTCTCTGAACGGTTCATCATTGAACGAAAAATGGTTCAAATTGAAAAGTGAAATATGGGGATGAGTCTCTCCGAGATCTTTCGAACAAAATAAGTTTATTCAATTCGGACGGTTCACTTAAAAGTTATTAGGTGGAGAAAGGTTGCTTGAGCGGTTCAATGTTGAACGAAAAAATGTTCAAATTGAAAATTTAAATACGGCAATGAAGTATGTTCATTACCTTATGTTCAAAATTTAAATATGGTAATGAAGTATCCTTGCTGATAATCTTCGAACAAAAAAAAAAAGTTTGTTTAAATCCCACTGTTCACTCAAAAAATATTAGGGGCTTGTTTGAAGGGAGCTTGTTTAAACGGTTCAATGTTGAACGAAAAATTGTTCAAATCGAAAATGTAAATACGGGAATGAAGTATTCTTGAAAAGATCTTTCGAACAAAAAAAAGTTTGTTCAAATCGGACTGTTAACTAAAAAGTTAATATCGCGGGAAAAGTTGTTTGAACGGCTCAAAGTTGAACCAAAAATTGTTCAAATCGAAAAATCAAATATGGAAATGAGCTGTACTCGCTGAGATCTTTCCAACAAAAAAAAAAAAAAAATCGTTCAAATCGGAATGTTCATTCAAAAGTTATTGGGGGGGGGGGGGGGCAGACAGACCGACCGACCGACACACAAATTCCTAATCTCAATTCCCTACTTTCAAAGTTTAATGTTTCGATATTTATTTCATTTTTTTTTTTTTTTGTTTCTTTTTGACTTTGTTTTGGACTTGGCGATATTTTTTGAACTTGGCGATATTTTTTGGACTTGGCGATATTTTTTAGATGCATTAAGCCACTTTTAATACTTTTTTCGTCTCTTTTATTTTTAACGGGAAAGTAGGCTAAAAACGGGAATGAATTATTCTTGATAAGATCTTTCTAACAAAAAAAAAGTTTGTTCAAATCGGACTGCTCACTAAAAAGTTAGAGATCGCGGGACAGGTTGTTTGAACAGTTCAAAGTTGAACCAAAAATTGTTCAAATCGGAAATTTAATAATGGGAATGAAGTATTCTTGATAAGATCTTTCGAACAAAAAAAAGTCTGTTCAAATCGGACTGTTCACTAAAAAGTCAGCATCGCGGGACAGGTTATTTGAACGGTTCAAAGTTGAAGCAAAAATTGTTCAAATCGAAAAATCAAATATGGGAATGAGCTGTACTCGCCGAGATCTTTCCAACAAAAAAAATTTCATTCAAATCGGAATGTTCATTCAAAAGTTATTAGGGGGGACAGACAGAACGACCGACCGACCGACGCACAAATTTCCCATCTCAATACCCTACTTTCCAATTTTTAATTTTTCAATATTAATTTTTCTTTTTTGTTTCTTTCTGACTTTTTTTTTTTTTTGGCCTTGGCGATATTTTTTGGACTTGGCGATATTTTTTAGACTTGGCGATATTTTTTGGACTTGGCGATATTTTTTAGACTTGACGATATTTTTCGGACTTTGCCATATTTTTTGGATGCATTAAGCCACTTTTAATACTTTTTTCGTCTTTCTTTTATTTTTCACGGGAAAGTAGGCTAAAACACAGATATGAACATAAATTACTCTATTTTTATGATCATACACTGATCGGGTCTGTTAGCAGCTGACATTTTTGGTTTCAACTTTTGGAGACAGAACAACTATTTCCAAAAGAAGATTGCTGAAAGAAACAGTAAATCGAAAGAGAAAAAAATGCACATATTGTAGCAATCCTACAACAATATATCTTTATACTGAATGTTTTAACACTTGGTTACATCCTATCGTATCCACATGCGTCTGCAACACCCTTACATATATCTATTTCATACGTCACACATCGATTGCTGTTGTTATGTGACCCAAGTGTCGCTGGTGTCTCTTGTAATAATGTAGAAGCGGTTCGTAACCGAGTTATTTATGAGGAGATGTAGTACCTGAAACCTTATGTATTCTTAGTAAACTCTTGATTTCCTAAATGTAACAGCGTACAACGCCCTAGCAATTTCTGAAATGCAATGAATGCGTCATGCATTCGCACTGATCCAGAGTTCTGCTTTCAAAGACTCTTATTAGGGTCGTGTGGACGTAATGAAGTCCTAAACTTTCCACATGAATTACGTGAGCATAAACTGAAGCCCTTAAGAGCTCTTCCCATTTATATGTTTCTCTCGTGATGTTATACTTTTATCAATACTTATAGTTCTGTATTTTGTCAAAGATGTTTAAAGCTGTAATGTGCCGTACATAAAAATTTTTAAGAAAACAAAATTTTATTGTACTGAAATAAATAGAGTAAAAATAGTGTGTTGAGGCCATCACAAAAATTTCTTCTAGATTTTTGCTATGAACACTTGGATATTGCAATTAATAACTATTACTAAGTTTAGCTATTCGTAAAAGACGAATCCTTGAAGGAAAATTAAAAATTATTTAAAAATCTTTGTTTAGTTAAGTTAAGAGCACTTAATTTGTCAACAAGAGGAAAATGGCAGCATATGAAAATTTTAAATCTTCGAGATTTCTCCAAACGTAACTTCTGCTAGCAATCAGTATATAATTGTATGAAAAACTTCGACTTTTACTTAAAGTTTGCTAAAAAAAGGGCTATAACTTGGAAGTTCCTAATTTAGTATATCATACGCAGAAAAACATTTTGTCTGATGGGAACTATTATTTTAGCTGTGCAAGTATGTTTTTAACATTAAAATAGCAAAGGAAAGCTAAATTAATTTTTTAATTCATATCTCCGGTAATGGAAGTACAACAAAGTTGAAACTGAGATTAATGAAAAAATTGACAAATTTTCAATTTTTTGGCGGATTATTTGATTCCTATCTCTTAACCGTTGTTAAGGTAGCCGTAAATAAATGCACTTTAATGTAATTTGTTTTGCAGATAGATGATATAATTAACTAATATTTAATACTAACGATGGCAACACAACAACAACAAGATCCCTTGCAGCGATTTCCACCAAAACAGGGTCAGTGAATGTTTCTCTGTAGGTTCACTTTTATAATGAATTAAAGCTAAATCGTATTATTGTCTTCTTAAAATATAGCAGTTGCAATGAATAAGAAAGTAACTTAGATTGCCTAAGGTCTTTGAGTTGTTGGTACAAAAATCAAAATAGCATCTGTACTCTCTAATCTCTACCTATGGATTAGCTTGTGTGTGAATTCGCAGCATACTTCCTGAGATATAGCAATCAGGCATAAACAATTCTAAACCAAAATTTCTAAATCAGAATTAATTTAAATAACTTGTATAAATTTTAGGATGCAAAAAAGAAGGGAGAAAAACACTAGTCTCTTTCATGGGAAATTTTAAAATAAAATAATGTGTTTTAGCTGTTAAATGACATAAAAGTCTTCGATTTATTTTTTAAAGATTTCAACTTTATAGCTACGCATGCAATATAAAACAACATTTACCGTCAAAAATGAACGAAAAAAGTCAAATTATACTCCACTAAAGCATTTTAACACTTCTCCATATCTTTTTTAGCATTGTCATTCAAAAACCATAATGTTCACTGATATGATATTT
Organism: Uloborus plumipes; assembly: GCA_038373865.1. Taxonomy (NCBI): domain Eukaryota; kingdom Metazoa; phylum Arthropoda; class Arachnida; order Araneae; family Uloboridae; genus Uloborus; species Uloborus plumipes. The sequence continues at coordinate 62,272 of JAXGGA010007477.1, forward strand.
TAACTTACGAACGGCCAATAAAAATAGTAAAGCGTGACGTACGACAATGAATTAATAAAAAATAAATATGAAGCGTTGCAGACAATGAATTTACCAAGCAGTAGTAACATATAAATTTATCAGTTTTCTTGCAGCTTTGTGACCAAAACTTGGTTTCAAATTTCATTTTTTGTGCTTTTTTTCTTTTA
>JAXGGA010007478.1:0-62455 GCA_038373865.1 Uloborus plumipes
CAGAGAGACAAATTAAATGTGAAGCAATATACGATAGTTACACAAGAAGCTTAATCCAATCAAGGATCATCAGATTCTTTATTAAATTTAGCAAACCAACGACTAAAGTCAGCTGTTAAGAAGAATGTATTGTCTGAAATCGAGTTGCAAAATGGATGTTAGAAGATGCAGAGAAGTTATGAAAACGAGAAAGAAGAGTAGAACAAAAAGAAACCAAGTTAAACTTTTAAATTAAGGTTTTTCAAATTTTTAGCCCACAAAATCTAATTTTGCACGATGAAACATAAAAAAACTTTAGTTTACTTTTCAAGCACAAAGGTAGTTCCTCGATTTTAAGTTAAAGCGCATTGTTAACAAAAGAAAATCCAAATGTTATTGATAATTATGCAACTAAAAAACCAAAAAATGTCTAATTTTTTCATATTGTTGTGGAAGCTTTAAACCAAACGTTTGCATTTCATATTTGACCCCCACGAATGCGCTCCTAGGTTATTCATGAATAGGATTCTTTTCTAAAAAATGATAAAGGATTGGTAGTATAAATGTAATTGTAAAAAAAGTGGATGAGTTTATCGTTTCTATTTGACTTTAAACGAATGTTCCAATTTCTATATCCTTGGCTCTAAAATTTGAGTTAAGTACAGTGAAACATTTTGCTGTTCACCTATTGAAACCACATCTAGTATTTTTAAACTATAACTAAAATTTAATAATGTATAATTAGTGCTTAGTTAAAATACAAATGTATTTCTGTACCTTAATGAAAAAACAGCCAATGTCAAAATTTGTCGAATTGAGATATTCAGGCTCAAAGATTTGAGTTTCCATAGGAATGTGTTAGATTTGGTGTCTTAGTTTCGCTTCGCTGCTAAGGTGGTTTGTTTTAAAATATTGGTTGTTGTATATAACAGAGGATATCTTTCTGTCCCCATTACGATAAAAAACTAAAAACATCGAATTTTTGACATTGCTTGTTCTTGCATTAAGGTACAGATTAAATTACTATAAATGTATGTGTTTATCACAGTCACATAGTATCTTATTCGAGCCTGCTCCTAAACACAATTCTGCCGCTCCCAAATGGTGTTTTTCCTGCTCCCGAAGATACTCCCAAACCACATTTGGTCACTTGCACCCCTGACTGTGGTAAGCGATTTAATGTGACAGCATAAAAGTTTTCTTAAAACCAGAAATTTTGTAATTTAACTGGTCTTTGAAGAAAAAGATTCAATTTTCGTCCTCACGGTCTAAAGCAGGGCTCTCCAACCTACGGCCCGCGGGCCGGATCCGGCCCGCGAGCAGATTTTTTCCGGCCCGCGGAAAAAAATCTGTTTTTTTAATCCCCCCCCTTTAAAAATTTTTTTTTAATTAAATTAATCAGAACAGTGACGATCTCATAGAGAATACGTCAAATAATAAATAAAAATCTATTCAAATTTTAATGCAAAGCTTTTTAATATACAGCGAACATACTGACTGTTTTTAGCTTATTTCAGGAAGCGGATTGGCCATTTTCTTCTAATTTCCTTTTACAGGTCTCTCCCGGAAAAAAACTTTAAGAACATAAAAAATCACGCTCGAGTGGTGTTTTCTCTTTTTGGGTCTACCTACAAGTGTGAGCAGACATTTGAGCAAATATTTAGAAAAGTGCCAATTTGAGTCCCAAGTGAATTTTCACTAGTATTTCAATAACTAGTTAAAAAAATAATTTTCCCCAGAAAGAAGATAAGTTTTGCTTTCATTTCATCTAATAACATCAGAAAAAAAAAATTTTTTCTTATGAAAATATTGTTTTTATACATCAAAAATCAGATCGGTAACGTGTCCCCAGTAGCAAAGCTTAGCATGCAAACAGGTCATGCGCACTTTCTAACTTCCTAAAAAAACGCACTTGCACAAAAAACGATTCTATCTCTACCCCTTTGTTAATATTTTGATTCATTTTTGTTTTAATCGATTTCTGATTTTCTAGCCGTTGCGAAATAAGCGTGTCCCAAGTTCCGCCGTCAGAGTGGTAACAATAACTTCCGATCTATGTTTAGGCTCCCAAAATCATTTCCTGCACCTATACCACGTGATACTGAGTACATGGTGGGATGTTTTATCGAATCGTAATTAAAAATTTGCATTTCTGCATCTAAAATTGTAGGTAAGATTTTTTAAAGTGTCATTTGAAAAAATGTGTGTCATTTGAGTCATCAGATCGGTAACACGCTCTAAAATGCGCAGTTTTTATTATTTTAAAAATTATTTTATATATAAGTATAGTCCTTTATTACAAATGAAAAAACCACGTGTTTGATTTTGATTTAGCGCGATCGACTCAGAAATAAAAAAAAAACTTTGTCAGTTTGTCAGATCGGTAACAGTCAGAGCGGTAACATTGAAAAACAGCGAACATGTTACAGAACTAACTCACACGTTTCAGAATTTTAAAAAGCAAAAATCATAGGTTTTAGCCATATATATTGAATATTTTTGTTCTTAAAAAATGAAAAGCAATGAGTTTTAGTACAATTGCTTCATTTGTGGTTTGTATGACCTAACAGTAGAAGTTAGTAAAATAAGAAAAATTGACACTTCAGAAATTAAGTTAATTAATTATTGTTATTTATTTATTTATTTTTTTATTTTTTGGTGTTTCAATTTCTCATAACTTCGCTAAATAACTAGATAAAACTAGCATGCTGAATTTGAATTTCTGATCAAGAAAGTAAATTTCCTGCAACTAAATAAAGAAAAGCAAGCAGCAGAGTTGTGTGTTGAAAAAGTTGAAGTTGTAAGTTGTGTGTTGTTTCAAAACAAAACAAATGTTTTATTAGCTTGGATTTGGTAATCTCATAATTTATTTTATCTAAAAACCTTGTCGCTCATTTTTATTTCCAAGAAATGCTTTTTTATAAAGAAATTTGATTTTTTTATATATATTTTAATATAATTATCTTAATTCTATGTTAAAAATGCAAGGAAATGATATCATATTTAGAGATGTTAACGAAGACTGAAAGCATAAACTCAAATATGTAGCTCATATTAACATCAGATCTGTAACGGCTTAAAAGTGAATAATCTGAGGAGGGGGTAAATAACTTCCTTGACCTCCCCCCTTTTATTTTCTTGCATTTTGACCCAATTTAGACGGAAATCCAATATTAGTTTTTTTCTGCAAAAAAATTTTTTTTTCAGAAAACTCCAACTTCAAATTGGCACTTTTCTAAATATTGGCTCATTTTCAAAAATGAAGTATGTTAAATCTAAGTACATGTCCTCTTTATCAAATGAACATTTAAAATCAACTTTACTGATCGGAACTACAAAGTTTGACCCTAATTGGACTGAAATTTTAAGAGGCAAAAAAATGCAATCTTCTCATTTAAAATTGTCCTAAGCGTTGACTTGCTCTGTCCTCATTTATTGTTAAGATTCTTATCATTATTAATACATAAAATTCATTTAATAAAATTGTAATACATTGCAAGGATTTAGTTTTTAGTCTCGTTTGGCATTTTTTTTAAACTCCTTTTGGAGAGCAAAATACATTTTGTGGGAAAAAATTACTTCTATTTCAGTTTTCTGAACTGCTCTCTAAATTTTACGCGTTTCCGTAATGTTACAAAAAAACCATCTGAACTGAACAATTTTTGAGCCGTTGGCCCGCCTCGCTTCCAAAAATTTTCAATTTGGCCCCCGAGTAAAAAAGGTTGGAGACCCCTGGTCTAAAGGATCAACGAAACCTCAAAGACGGTCAAGTGAGCTTAATGAACGGTTTGCAATTGCTCAAAAAAAAAAAAAAAAAAAAAAAAAAAAAAAAAAAAAAAAAAACGAAGGAAAGAAAGAAAAGAAAAGCGGCTATTAAAACTAATACAGTCAAAATTGTCTATCTCGAATTTCACGGGACAGAAGAAAAATTCGAGATACGAATTTTTCGATTTAACAGAGGTTGTGATAAAATTTACAAAAATAAGCAATCGGAACTAAGTCAAATACTTTATAGCTTGTTTTGCATCGATATTGTTGATTATTTTACTGTACGACATGTTGTGAGTCCACGTTTCACTCATTGTGATGACTCTATCGGCAGCAAGTTACTGCATTCCTTTAAGTACGAACATCGTCTTTGAATGATGGTGCAGAAGATGATTTTTGTCTCCAAGCTATAGGATAAGTGCTCCAGTAGTCGGCCATTAAGAGATCTTTAGTTGATCTTGGCTAACCTAGAACTTTCAGCTGTCAATACAGCAACAAAAACAAGGTAAAACTTTAGAATGAACCTTTCTGATAGTGAATCACTTACTTATTTCAGAAATTAAAAAAATATATATGTTAAAATCCAAGCTGTTGTCAACACTAGTAAATGCTCCAGTAGTCGGCCACAGAATCATCTTAGCTGAAAAATGAGCAGAATCGCAATCTTGGATGACGGGCACACCATTCGAAATGAAATGACTCATTACTCATTCCAAAAAAGTAGCCAAAACTTAACTGCCACTGGTTGATGATTGAGGATAGGTACATGAATGTGTGAATGCGTCATATCTGATTTTGAATTAAAAATGTACTATTTATGAGGAGTTTTATGTCATTGTGGCGACTACTGGAGCACTAGTCCTACCATTGATAAAGGTGGCTGGAGATGAAATTCAAAAATGGGAGTCGTCAAAATTCGAGATAGAGAGGTTTTCGGGAAAAATCGATCGAGATAAACATGAGAAAAGACATTAAATTTATGATGTAAAAGCAGGGAAATTTCGACAGAGAGCCTTTTTCGAGATAAACAAGTTCGACTGTAGTGTGTAAGTAAAAATTTAAATTTTCAAGTCTCTTGAAGCTCTGATCTGCAGTGTTTTCGGGGGCATGCAAACGAGGAGAAGATAAGAAAAGAAAGGAAAAAAAATGGGTCGGGGGTATGAGGGAAAGTGTCTTTGTGTGCGCGCACCTGTCCTTGGCTCGGGGAAGTGGGGCACTCGGCCCCAGTTCCCACAGCCGCCGTGGGAGAACGTTTCACTTTCGCTCGCCCATGGGATGCCGATGGATATGCGGAGGGTGAGTTGCTTCTTTTATACTTGCTATCCTTTCTCATTTATAGGGATGTTTGTTTTGGTTTGACCAAGGGGTCGACAGAATGGTCACTCGACTGCGGTGTCATTTTAGAATTATGGCGCAGGCCGACTAGGCTTGGGACTGGGGCCCCTAGTTTCCTAAAAACTGATGCACAATTATTAATAAAATAAATTAATTAATTAAAGAAAATAATAATTTATTGACTGAAAAAAAAACGCTTTTGATACTTAATTATAATTTCTCTTATTTAGTTCATTTTTTTTCAAGTGAAAAAGATTTTTTTCAAAATTAGCTGTAAAATTCTTAAGCTGAAATGGATATTAAGCAGTATCAGTGCTAGACATAATGCAGACAGTGTGACTGCGCCCTTCAGAGCTATATACAGTGATCCCCAAAAGGGGCTAGCACAGACACTGCGAAAAAGTTAAAGCTTAAATTGATTGACTTAAAAAAGATAAAACGTGGAAGGGGGGCCTCCAAAGTATTGTCTGCCTTGGGCCTCACTTTTAGTTAGTTGGGCCCTAGTCACTCGACTGCAATGTCATTTTAGAAGGGGGGGGGGGGCTGCGAAGGTTTTGAAGTTTCGAGGTTTCAATTTGCAGCAAGAAGAAAAAGGATTTGCTCATCGTGCTGCTCAACCATATCAAATCTCTTGTTGACAGAAGATGCTTTGTTTTGGTCGTGGACCACCCGTCCCACGACCGCAAGATTTGGAGGCCCATGGGCATTTGAAATGGGGGGGGGGGGGCTTCACCATATGGATTTTATAAATGAGATTTTAAATAACTGATATATATATATTGTGCAAATATATTTTAATCTTTTAAAATTGTTATTATGGAATACATGACCAATCATTAGGATTGATTATGTTACAGGTATAAATAGCGTTCATAGTGAGCAGGACTTAATTTGCATAGGGGGTAAAACTCCTTCACTTACGCAGTTTAATATTTTTGGCGAAATTCATGCTATTCATGCGATAAAATAAGCTGTTGGTACTTTTGGGCTCTTGCACCTCTTTGGTAGACATTATGCCCTGGTGATGAGAAAAAAGTTAGATGGAAGTAGTTCTTAATCGACGTTTACTTAAGTTCTATTCGCATATCGCATCAAATAATGTTCTTAACGTTTAGCTACGCACTAAATAGGCAACGTACTGCCTACGTTCCCTATTTAGTAATCCGGTCCTGGACCGCGGATTGCAGAATGGTCACTTGGCTACGAAAATACCACTTTTATATGTACTTCAAAATGGTCGTTACTAGTTGTTAAGCTTGTTTTCCTCTGTTGTGTTTGTCTTAATAAAATCCGTGTGAAGGAATACATCTGTGTCCTCCATTTTCACCGAGCAACTTACCAAATCCACGGAGTTTACTTTTCACAGCAGAAAGAACAGGATTTGTTCATCGTTTCTCAACCATGTCAACTTTCTTGTTGACAGAAGATGTTGGACCGTCCGTCCCACGACCGCGGATTGACAGAATAGTCTCTTGGCCACGAAAAATTACGGCGAGTCATCGTTGTGACGCGCTTTTCACATCTGACTGCCGACGAATGGAACTGCATCGATGACCGATTAATCGGCAGCCGATTCACAAGAAAATATTTCCTTGCTCAGGGTTGCCACGCCACAGGGAAACCTGAAAAAACAGGGAAAATACAGGGAATTGAAAAATCAACAGAAAAACAGGGAAAATCCAGGGAATTTTGTAAATTTCTTTCAAAATCTGGAAAGTGCAGGGAATTTTAATTTTTTTTAAAAGTTCAAGTTGCCAAAATGAATTCTAAAATATGCAAACTACCAATGAATAAATTTATGCGTAAATGAATAAAATAATAATAATAAATAAAATAAAATAAATAGTAATTTTACTTCACAGTTTTTTTTTTGCTAAGTTTATTTATTTATAAGTAAATATTTAATTGTGTATTATAGATGGAAAAAATATTTATTACTTAGTTTGAAATGCATTTTAAAGCTTGTGCTAATTTAATTAGAGAGTATGAGATTAGTCATCAATCCGTTGTATGATTTCAGTTTTAATGAATTCTGCTTTGCCTCTCTACACTGAAGTGACAAAAGTCATGGGATACCTCTTAATATCGTGTCGGCCCTCCTTTTGCCCGGCGAAGTGCAACAACTCGACGTGGCATGGACTCAACAAGTCGTTGGAAGTCTTCTGCAGGAATATTGAGCCATGCTGTCTCGATAGACGTCCATAATTGTGAAAGCGTTGATGGGGCAGGATTTTAGGCACGAACAGACCTCTCGATGGTGTCCCATAAATGCTCAATGGGATTCATGTCGGGCGATCTAGGTGGCCAAATCATTCGTTGGAATTGTCCAGAATTTTCTTCAAACCAATTGCGAACAGTTGTGGCCCGGTGACATGGCGCATTGTCATCCATAAAAATCCCGTCGTTGTTTGGGTACATGAAGTCCATGAATGGCTGCAAGTGATCTCCAAGTAGCTGCACATAAGCATTTCCAGTCAATGTTCGGTCCAGTCGCACTAGAGGACCAAGTCCATGCCATGAAAAAACAGCCCACACCATTACGGAGCCACCACCAGCTTGAACAGTGCCTTGCTGACAGTTTGGGTCCATGGCTTCGTGGGGTCTGCGCCACACTCGAACCCTACCATCGGCTCTTACCAGCTGAAATCGTGACTCATCGGACCAGGCCACGGTTTTCCATTCATCTAGGGACCAACCGATATGCTCACGTGCCCACGAGAGTCGCTGCAAGCGATGTCGTTCTGTCAGTAAAGGCACTCGAGTCGGTCTTCTGCTGGAATAGCCCAAGAAATCCAAATTTCTCCGCACAGTTCTAGCAGACACGTCCATTGTACGTCCCACATTGATTTCTACGGTGATTTGACGCAGTGTTGCTTGTCTGTTAGAATTTACGACTCTTTGCAGACGTCGCCGGTCTCGATCTTTAAGTGCAGGCGGTCGACCACTGCGCTGTCCATGGTGGGATGTTATGCCTGAAATTTCATACTCTCGGCACACTCTTGACACTGTGGATCTGGGAATGTTGAATTCTCTCACGATTTCCGAAATGGCATGACCCATGCGTCTAGCTCCAACTAACATTCCGCGTTCAAAGTCTGTTAATTCACGTCGTGCGGTCATCATCACGTTAAAACCTCTTCACATGAATAACTTGAACAGAAATGAAAGCTCTGTAAAAGCACTGCGCATTTATACCTGTTCTATGCGATGCTACTGCCATCTGAAAATTTGCATATTGCTATCCCATGACTTTTGTCACTTCAGTGTATGTTTTTATTTAGTGTTTTTTTTCTGTCCTATTATATTAATGTTCATATAGAATATCAGTGTTCGCTCATTCGTAATACTGCATATTCATGCAGGGAAAACACAGGGAATTTTTCCCCCCAAATTGAGTGGCAACCCTGTTGCTTTTTGCTTGTTTGTGGAATGTTCGGACGGATTCGTTTCGTTTTGGTGGTGGATCGTCTCTCGTGCGACCATAGGTGGTCACAACTTTACTTTCAATGGGGCTGCGTCAATAAGCAAATTGCCCAATAACCGATTAATCGGCAGCCGATTAATTATTATGAGAATATTTTTTGGTATTTCCGTTTCACCATCAATTTTTATCATTATTATTATTATTTCCAATTTCGGGTTTTAAAAAGTCGACTTATCTCATTGATAGAATGTTCGTTTTGTTTTGGACGTGGATCGTCCGTCGCGCCGCCAACTGACAGAATGGTCACTTGACCACGGACAATTCAGATACTTGGGATGTACCGATAAGTAAAGTGACCGGTTACCGATTATTCAGTAAATGATAATCGGCGAATAAGCAGGGGTCAATCTAGAGAGAAATTAGGTCCGTTAAAGGACCCTTCACAAAATTCAGTCACTCAAAAAGGGATTCTTCACAAAATTTAGTCACTCAAAAATGGAGCTTTAACAAAAATCCCTCACTCAAAAACTGACTCTTCACAGAAATCCTAGTTTAAAGAATGATCGTGAATATTTCTTGTCGTAACTATTTTTCACAAAATTGCGAATTAGTTTCCAAATTATTTCCCCCAAAATTCCAAAATCAGGATGGCACCGATAAACAAATGGGTCGATTACAGATTAATAAGTTAAAGGTGATTGGCCGATTAATCGGTAGTGGATTAATTATAACCAGCTGCTTAGCCCGGCGTTGCACGGGCTACCTCTGCACAGGAAATCCACACAAATTGTATATTTTATAAGACTGAGCTCCTTACTAATTTTCTTCCAAAGGTTGTTTTATTTTTGCTTTTACCCGTGTAGATTTTTACTATACAGGGTGTCCACTCCAATCGGGGACCAATAGCTAATTTCTAAACTGTTAGAGATAAGCATATAGTTTATTTAGGAAAAAATCTCCAAATTACGAAAGGAATTTTGGGTCTATTCAATGTTTTTCAAAAAATCAAATTTTGAAAGAGTTACGAAATTTAAATTTTTATACAGCCCCCCCCCCCCCCCCCAGTAGTTTCAATCATATTTAGTAAAACATTCCTGACACTGTAACGTTTAAAACTAAAAAAAATCACTCTTCTACCACAAAAATTGACCGAGTTATGACGTTTTGAAAAATCAAGATTTTGCATTATTTCATGACGTCTTCGAGAGATCGCTTAAGGGACTGTTTGCGAAATACTTCAAAATCTTGATTTTTCAAAACGTCATAACTCGGTCAATTTTTGTGGTAGAAGAGTGATTTTTTTTAGTTTTAAACGTTACAGTGTCAGGAATGTTTTACTAAATATGATTGAAACTACTGGGGGGGCTGTATAAAAATTTAAATTTCGTAACTCTTTCAAAATTTGATTTTTTGAAAAACATTGAATAGACCCAAAATTCCTTTCGTAATTTGGAGATTTTTTCCTAAATAAACTATATGCTTATCTCTAACGGTTTAGAAATTAGCTATTGGTCCACGATTGGAGTGGACACCCTGTATATTTACCATATACGTATCATAGCGTGATGTAATTAAAATAGTTTTTAATAGATTGTTGTCTTATTAACGCGGATGAAACCACGGGGCACAGCTATGCCTTAAAAAAGGTTTTTGAAGTAACAACTCATATCAATTATAATGCAAAAGATTTCTCATTTTTTGTTCAAGTTTTGTTAATTTTTTTGTTTTGAGGTAGCCCCAGCAACGCCGGGCCACGCAGCTAGAGTTATGTAAATTGAAACAAAAGACTGAAAAATTACGAATCTGTCGGTACCTAGTTCGACTTAGTGCATTGGCGTTCAGGAGAAAGAAGCAGGACATATAAAGATAGATATAGATAGATACTCAGTGTTGATTCTCATCCACTTCTATAAAAACTATCTCCACGAGTTGTTTGAATTTTTGTTATCAAATTCGGCTTTTTAAACTGAAGGTCATCCCATAATGACTAACGTAACATTCAGAGCTGATTTTGTAACCGTTTTTACTTGTAACTTAAAAAAAAAGAAAAATATATTTTTTAGTTATGCTGGTGGATTTACCGTGTACATGGTATCTATGTATCATTTCTGCTAAGAATTTTTAAAATAAAATTATTGACAGTCGATATTTTTTCAACCAAAGTGGCAGCGTGACTAACGTAACATTTTTGCAACCCTGAAAATGAATGCTCCTGTTGTGAGGCAAACATTTCTCAAAGCAAGTGTTAAACATTGAATGATATATTTGAAAAATGTGTGAAGTTGGCTTTTAAAAACATAAAAACATTCATTAAATCTTAATTTGTTTAGTCTTAAGTGTCACTTTTACTCAAGATGGAGTGTGACTAACGTAACCATCGAATACCAAGTAGTAAACACATTACAAACTGTTTATTATGGCTAATCTCAGTGATAAAAACAATACTTTTTCGATTTTTTTAACTCCTCCTGTTGTCTGATTTTTATTTGTTTATTTATTTTTTTTTTTTTTTTTCATACTTTTTTCTTATCAGTTTATTTTTTTATTTTATTTATTTATTTTTTTTTTTTCGGCTGAGGTTGACATTTCTATGGAATGACCCTTGAGTTAACAGTTCATGTCTGCGAGTGGCAAAAGTAGTATGCCGCATGTTGCTTCTTTGTATGGAAAGTGTTCGTTTTGTTTAATTCGTGGTAGAACACGGATGGTCTCTTGACCACGGGAAATACGGCGACCCGTCGTTGCATCTCTGGCGATATTTCGCGCTGTTCATAGGACTCCTGACAAATGAAAGGCATTTGCTTTCTGTGGGGGATGTGCCGATAAATAAATTGTCCGATGAATGATTAATCAGTAAAAGGCCGATTTAATTGTAATGATAATGATTTTTGGTATTTGTTTTTCTTTAGAATTAGTTGGTTATTTCTGTGAGCGGGGAGTTTTTTCTATTTTTATGTCTTCGAAAATAGTGTCTGAAAATGTTATTCAAATTCTTTTAAGACGAGTTTTCCTGTCATTCTTGACAAGATGGTATTCTGTTTACCGAACAGAAAAATTAAAATCCTTATTTAATAGCCAGTGGACAGTATATTTTAATTGCAGTTGCGGCCTTTTTATTTTTTAGAAGCCATTTACCTATAATTCACTAGTGAACGAGGATTTTGGAGGTTTACCTCACCGAACGCTCTGTTATATCGCTGAGTTTGAACTATCGCTCTTTTTACCTACTCTGTAAAAATGAATGCTGTGTTTACAGTATAATATAGCTAATTTTATAGTAATAAACCTTAAAAATTGCTAATTTTACAGTTATAAACTAAAATTGTTCATTTCACTGTTTGCTAATTTTACAGTTTATTACCGTTCATTATACAGTTTTAAACTGGAACCTCTTCTGCCAGTATTATGCTGTTGTTTTTACAGTATAATACAGTTAAGTTTTGCGGCAATAAAATGTACAATTGTTACTTCCTCTTACGTAGTAAAGGAAGTATTGTGATCGCGAAAAAAAATTCAATAAAGTTTGGGTCTAGATTTCGATTTTGTTCACCCCCGAATGAATGTTGAATAGTTTTTTCGACTTGTCAGCACGTGCATATGTACCTGCCAACGTATAACCAGTCGAAACATCCTTTTCAACCACCCCCGAGTTAATTAGGACGAGTTTTCTCGTGCCGTCTGTATGTACGTATGTATGTGCGTATGTATGTCGTATAACTCAAAAACTATATGCCGTAGAAACTTCTAGCTTGGTATGTAGGCTCCAAGTAGGGTCTAGTTGTGCACCTCCCCTTGTGGTTGCATTCGCATATTCCCAAGGGGGTGTTTTACCCCTTTTATGGGGTAAATCAGTATTAATTTCAATGCTGACTCAAGTGATATGAATTGGCGCGACCACTTAGCGATATATCGCCAAGCTTTTGGTCGCCAAGTGTTTGATGCCAACTTGGCGACATATGCCAAGTTGGCGATAAATTTGGCGAAAAAATATTTTTTGAATTTGGGTTCAATTTGGCGCTATTGGCGATATTTTGCGAAAAATCAACTGAATGATGTTAAAATCGGCGATATTTGGAAAATTAATCATTGTAAATCATTTTTTTGCATTTTTTCGTGGCAAACTAGGGTGTAAATGTTTGAATTATTATCTTACTCACTCCAAGAACTATTTTGACTCATAAGACATCTACTAAGAAATTTACACGTAAAAGGAAGTAGTGTGGGGTCCATCCCAGATTTTTAACTTTACAGTAAGAAATTGTAAAATTGCTAGTTTTACAGTTTACTACTGTGCATTTTACGGTTTTAAATTGGAATCCCAGCTGCCAATACTATACTGTAAAAACAACAGTTAATTTTTTGCAGCATATGCCTTAACAATTGGAAGGTATTAAAACATTGCTTTCAATTCCGTATGCACTTATAAGCAAATTAGCCAATGACCACTCAGCCGATTAATTATAATGATAATCTTATTCTTCTATCCTGTAAACTTCCTTATTATTATTATTTTTTAAAATCGAATTCCATGATTTATCGCTTGTTTTGTGAAGCCTATCGTGCCGCCTGTTGACGAAAAATAGACCCACTGTTTAGAAAAAAAAATTGTCGTCAAAACAAAATCGTTCTTTTCTGCTTCTTGTAACACATTACTTCAATGAATGCCATCCGAAAACTTAGATGCAGTGGTGTGTTTGGATAGAGTGTTACACTAGAAACGCAAATATTGTGGCTTCGATCCAGTTGTATGTTTTCTCGCTTTTGGTTGACTTTTTTTCATGCTTAATTTAGATCTAAATTTCCAAGAATATATAAATCTAAGCGCATTGAAGAATTTTAAACCACAATTGTGCCGTTGCAATAAGACCGAAAAATAAAATCTTGATTTTAACATGGTAGAGCACCAATAATAGTTTTATTGGTGCTTTTTTTTTTCTTTTTTTTTCTTTTGCTTAATAAAGAAAAGCATCGTTTCACATCTTCTTCAAATCGGCGAAAAATAACTAGTCACTTTGTGCCTGTTTTTCGAAAAATTGCTGTTGAAAAATTTAATGTTCGAATGGCTGCTGTCAAAAGCGAAAGGTTCACTAGTCAGGCTAGTCACTTTTTTAACACTTCAATTTCTCCACCAGCTTTTTTTCATTATCAATTTCGACTTTGTTGCGTTGTTTAATAGCTAAGCTAATTACTGTGAAGGACAATTTATTTTTCTCTACTTTCATAAGTTATGCAAAAAAAATTAAAAATGTTATTCAAATTCTGTGATTAGTTCATAAAATGACATTATGCTGATTAGACATAAAACCTCAAATTTTGGTTTGTACCAATTATTAGTGGACATGTGCTATTTAAAAGAGTTTTTTTTTTTTTTTTTTTTTTTCATTATCAGTAGCTTCTTAACGAAATTTATAAATCAATCTTCAAAATTTTTTTCATTTTTCAAGGACATTTTTGAAGCAATATTATCTGTAATAATTCCAACATTTTTAGTGAAAAAAAAAAGTATTTTTAAAGGAATATTGTGAAATGTATGTTGTATTTTTTAATATAAACTGAATGCAATATTTATGCAATTTGTAAAATACTTAAAGAGAGATGAAAAGACCAAACCAAAACCCCATAGATGCGCAAAACAGCTTAACTGATAAGCCCAAGTTTTTTTCGGGTTGGGCTCACGTTGGCAAACCCTGCTTTTAAGTCAATAAAATAGGTTTTGTTTATAATACAAATATAGATTCTTCACAACAGATAATGTAGGTCGACATCGATTCATGTGGATTTTTTTCCCCGAACGAACCAGAAGGCCTGGAAAAGCAGGGAAATTCGACCCCATTAAATAGTTTTTATGCATACTGTTTCTTAATTTTAGTAATAATTTAAAAAAAGGATACCTATGCAGTACTTCAGAAACATTTCCTTTCGTTTTATGCCAATAGATGCAAATGCAATGGTGGGTTTTTCGATGGCTCGATGAGTTTATTTAATCGGTTTTTTAATACTGTCGGCCCGCTTAAACAAATACTGTCCGTTCCAAGAAATATTATTCGATTAAGCAGGGATCTTTAACATTACGTCTATGGCATCGGTTCCGAGATATTTTATTCCTATAAGTGGGGTATACGTTTATCCGTTACCCGATTAAGCGGGGACGACAGTATTTTTTGACGACTTCGTTTATTTGGTTACCTCATTCATTTACCTCTCAATGAAATAGTATTTATTCAATTTAATGACTTTTTTTTAGTCGATTTGGCCGATTGTTTACATTTTGGTGGATTTTAATACGCTTTTATTGAATTCACATGATTGTTTGTATGTAACTCTGAATAAAAGATAAATTTGAAGTTCTTAGCAAATAGAAAATTATATATATTTAATACTATTATGAATGCTGATGGCTAAACTAAATTACATGTTGATGTCGTATAAGTGTTTTAGTTGTTTGTACTAAGGCCCCTATATAGACTATATAGTCTATATAGTGGCTCTACATAAACTTGAATAAAAGAAAATTCACGTTCTTTGCAAATATAAAAGCAATATATTTAATCAGACCCAGATAATATAGATACGCGAACGCTATACGCAGAAAATTTTCAAAGTTTGCAGAAATTTTTGACATTTTGTTTAAAAAGATATTTATTTAGAAAGTTTTCTATCTGAAATATGTCTCGATTTTGCTCATTGTGGGGCAGTAGCTTATTACATACGAAACTGACACATTTATGAATCATGACATTTTGACAATCAACCTCATGGTAGTCTACTTCCACTTCATATAACTTGATGTTAGTAGCACGGGGGGGGGGGGGGGTAGGATTCAGAAGCCTCCTTTTTTGCAGAAAATGTTAAAGAAATAATTTGAGTTTGCAGACAATTTTAAATTTTATATAGATCTGTATTTAATACTATTACTAGCTGCCAATGCAGCTAGATTAGCTTCCTGCGGCATGTTGATGCATAACGTCTCCCCTCTCTAACTTTTACCTCATTCTGAAGTTATATTATTTGATATAATTTAATGTTCATTCGATTTCAAGACATACCACGCACGTGGCCCGGCGTTGCACGGGCACTTCGTGCCTTTAAAGTAGTGAGAAAAATTTCAAGAAAGTACTCCCCGCCAAGGCGGCTCGCTAACAGGCGCTTCACGCCTTTCCTTTTTTCCTATATAAAAAATCATTCGAATTATTGAGATGCTTCGCGCTTTCAAGATGGTGAGGAGAGTTTCAGTAAGTTCAGCTCGCTCAAAGAAAAAAAGCAGACATAGACACTCAGTTTTTAATATAAGTAAACTAGCTGCCAGGGCAGCTAGATTAGCTTCCTGCGGCATGTTGATGCATAAGTTCCCCCCTCTCTAACTTTTACCTCATTCTGAAGTTATATCATTTGATATAATTTAATGTTCATTCGATTTCAAGACATACCACACACGTGGCCCGGCGTTGCACGGGCACTTCGTGCCCTGAAAGTAGTGAGAAAAAAATTTAAAGAAACTACTCCCCGCCAAGGCGGCTCGCTTACAGGCGCTTCACGCCTTTACTTTTTTCCTATATAAAAAAAAATCATTCGAATTATTGAGATGCTTCACGCCTTCAAGATGGTGAGGAAAGTTTCAGTAAGTTCAGCTCGCTCAAAGGAAAAAAGCAGACATAGATACTCAGTTTTTAATATAAGTAGATGGCTCTTCAACAAATAAATGTTTCAAAATATTACCAGTAGCTAGCGATAAAAATTCTACGTAAGTAGCCCGCTTATGAGTTTCGTGTTTGATTTAGTTAAGCCTTCATTCAAAATTCTCATTATCATTGTTATTATACTGTTTCATAGCAACGACGGTTTGCAAGAATGGATTTCATATTTAATCATTTATTAGGCTTAATCGCTTCAAACTTGACTACTTATTAATTGATATCTTCGCTAATTAAAATCGTATAATTATATCAATTGAAACTAATGAAGCCTGAAAAATTACCTATCTATCGGTACCTGGTTCGACTTTCAGGTCATTGGCGTTCAGGAGAAAGAAGCGTGACATAGAAAGATAGTTAGAAAGAAAGATAGTTAGAAAGAAAGATAGTTAGAAAGAAAGATAGTTAGAAAGAAAGATAGTTAGAAAGATACTCAGTTTTTAATATAAGTAGATGGTTTTTCAACAAATGAATGTTTCAAAATATTACAAGTAGCTAGCGATAAAAATTCTACGTAAGTGGCCCACTTATGAGTTTCGTGTTTGATTTAGTTAAGCCTTCATTCAAAATTCTCATTATCATTGTTATCACTGTTTCATAGCAACGACGGCTTGCAAGAATGGATTTCATATTTAATCATTTATTAGGCTTAATCGCTTTAAACTTGACTGCTTATTAATTGATATCTTCGCTAATTAAAATCGTATAATTATATAGATTGAAACTAATGAAGCCTGAAAAATTACCTATCTATCGGTACCTGGTTCGACTTTCAGTTCATTGGCGTTCAGGAGAAAGAAGCGTGACATAGATAGAAAGAAAGATACTCAGTTTTTAATATAAGTAGATTAGCTAAAGGCTAAACTATATCACATGTTGATGTATTATTACTGCATCTAAAGGCGTATTTTTTAGGTTTTTTAAAATAATTTAAAGATTACTCATGGCTTCATTTATTTGGTAGGTTATTTTACATTTTAATTGATTTTTGGTGTCTCAAGTGCACGTTACTTATTCTACTAGTTTTGTTGATTATTTTCTAGTTATGTGGTTTTTAATGACTCCATTTGTTTATTTGCCGAATTATTTTGCAGCCCGGAGTGATGTCCGGCCAGGGCGTGATCGTGTCGCAGATCAAGAGTGAGGAGCCCAGCGATGTGAGCAGCGGGGGGTCCCTCTGCCCCCCCTCCCCCCACCACTCCTCCATCTACTCGCCCCCCTCCTCCAGGCACACGGACTTCCGGATGGTCGCCGCCTCCTCCTCCTCGCCCCGAGAGATGGCGCTCGTGAGTCCCTTCCCTTCTTTCTTTTCTCTCGATGCTTCAGTATGACGTCGTCGATTCGGCCCTCTGTGGTTCGGAAAATGTATCATTCTGACCTTTTTTTTCACCTTTCAAAAAAACATTTTTTCAATTATTTTCTCTGTCTGTCGATAGATGGCGCCACAAGTCAACTCCGAGAATTATTTGGGAATCCTTCGAAAAGTAACGGAAATTATGTTTGATTAATTAGTATTTCTCATTTGTTTGAAAAGTGTATACTTTAAGCATTGCTATAATAGTTGATTTATTAACCTAAAAACCAAAATTTATCTTTCTTGTTGTTGTTTGCCGGAGATGACGACAGATGGCGCTACGATTCAAAATTTTAATTTTTTTTAAACATGTTTAAAATTAGTTTTTTAAACAAAAAATTCACATTACAAAATGCTTCTATTTTTATTATTTTGATAAATTCTTCGTATTTCACATTTTGTCTCGTATTTGCGATTTATTATTCATAAATTCTATAATTCAGAAATTTCCTCACTTCGGAATCGCCGTAGTCCCGACGATTCCGAATTAAAGATGTTATACTGCATTTCGCAATCGGTATGCATCCACATCATCGCTTTGGTTTGCCATCTCTTTGTCATTGGAGACTTTGTGTCGAGGAAACCCCGAGGTTTGCTCAGCTCTCGGTCTAGTTCAAAAGAACGCAGCACTCTTCAGGGTTCTATCCCGGTTTAACCACAAGTTGTGGAAGGTGCGGGGGACCCTGGAAGTAAAGATACCCTACTAAATATGAAATTTTTTATAGTCTGTATATATGTTATTTGACTATTTTCAACTTAAAAAAAAGACAAACTCAAATGCATAAATTCATTGCTATATTAATTTAGGGCATAAAACCTTCAACTTTCGACTGTGACATTGTTTCATGTCGCCGCGATATCGTGCGACGATGTTGCAATATCGTGTTGATATATTTCCTTCTCTGTTGCAGGAGCTGTACGCGAGCGAGCTGGGCGACTCGAGCCCGGGCAGCCCCGTCCTGGCCCAGGACGCCTTCTGCTCGAGCACGGTGGGCGGGGGCGAGCTGGCCGCGGGCGGGGGCGAGGGGGGCGGGGGCCCCGACGGGAAGAACTCGCCCAAGCGCCTCTGCCTGGTGTGCGGCGACGTCGCCTCGGGGTACCACTACGGCGTGGCCTCCTGCGAGGCGTGCAAGGCCTTCTTCAAGAGGACCATTCAGGGTGAGTCTGACTCACGTCATGGTTTACACGACAGCGAATTCCATACGTGCCAACTCCGCTGTTTTTAACAGGAGACTCCCGTTTTTTACCATTTTCTCCCGTTTTTATTAGACGATTTTTTGAACTCAGCACGAAAGCTCAAATTTAAGAATTTTTTTTTTTTTTTTTTTCAATCAATCATCAAAAAGTTTTCCTTTCTTCTCAACAGATGGCGCCCCTTTTACTGAAGTTCATTTTTTGAAACTTTCTACACGCGCACGTTCAACAGAGCACGTGCTTCACCGAAAATGGCATCTGTGGTTTTAGATTTCCATCCTTTTGCATCTTTTAAATATTTTGACTTTATTGAAAGTTGGAAGTCATTTTGATACATACTACCACATATCCATTGATTTTATTATTTATTTTTTTGACTCCTTATTTCTTTTTATTTTAACTATTTTTTGTTTAATTGTTGCAACATTATTTGGTGGCTGCTTGTGCTAAATGTTAAGCAAATGCACTAGTGATTTTTAAAATTTTTGTATTTTACTACTTACTAACTTAGCTTAAATGTCCATAAATAAATAAATAACAATAGTAATAAAATGAAATAAATCCTATTTCATTTTAATTCAAAAGCATAATATCGTAATCTTAAAGTGAATTATATCGCTGGCGAGTCATCAGGTGAAATCTACGGGTTTTGTTCCGTCGAAGGTTGGCACGTATGGAATTCATCTGTCATTGTTATTTCATTACCATTAGATGGTACATAGCTGAGTAATTTCTATTGGATCTGATGTATTCCCGACTGTCTGTTAACAGGCAACATCGAGTACACGTGTCCTGCGTCCAACGACTGCGAGATCAACAAGAGACGCAGGAAAGCGTGCCAGGCCTGCCGCTTCCAGAAATGCCTCAAGATGGGGATGCTCAAGGAAGGCGAGTGCTTTCACCTGTACTCTTTGTTGTGTCATGGTCTTTGCAAATGGGAAAAGTAATTAATGCTAATCGGATTGGGTGCAAGACAATGTGCGTCTGAAAACGAGCCGATTTCCTGAGTTGTGGAGCTTAGCCCCCAGCGTTACTTTTCTATTTTTAAAGAATGTGACTTTTATCTTTTGCAAGGTTGCCACGAGCTACTTAACCCATTTATGCCCAGATTTTTTTTTAACAATTTTTTTCATTTTTTATCTGCTTAAAACTCTTGGAATGGTTTACATACATTTTAGGTTTAAAATAGTTCGCCGTTGCCATATTTATTAAGTTATTTAACGTCCTGTTTATGGGATATTTTGCAAAGTAACATTGCAGAAGGCATCTGTGATCCATTTTAAGCAAATTATTTTAAAATAGTTTAATTTTATGAAAAATAAGTTCGCAAAAAAAAAGTTACTTACTGTGGCTACTCGTGCCGGATCGTTGCTCCACTGATTTGTCTGGAAATAGCTGTCAATGAATAAACTCTGATGTCCAAACAATGGCTCTAACTGGTTTTCTCAAGAAGAAGGAGAACTTGTGAAAAACAGCTTCATTAAAATGATATACCCATTACAGGTTTTTGTATGCAGTAATTAACAAGGGTCCCGTTTTTAGGCTACTGGGCATAAATGGGTTGAATGCTACTTTTTTCGTCACTTGGTGACTTTGTAGACTTTTTCATGCAAAAACTGGCTAAAAAGCAACCTTTTTCCACCAGAGCTACTTTTTCGGAAACTTTTTGTTTTTTGTTGTTTATTCAATATTTTGAAGCCCATATTTTTTACTACTCTTCATTCCCCTGTTACTTTTGAACAGCATACAGCATCCAGAAAACAGTTTAAATGATGGAATAATCTATTCTTGATGTTTTTCTGGTGAAAAGTGATTTGCCTAATAGGACGCAAGTTTTTGTCATCCGAACTCTTCAGATAGGATGTTGACTGAACTCGGAAACATAGAATTGCACGCAAATTCTCATTTTAACAATAAAGATGTAGAATTTTTGCTATGGTATCATTTTTTGACCGCACAGTTTGTTTATTACCACAATTTTCCTATCATATGAATGCACCTTTTTTTCTTTGGATTTCCTTCAATGTCTCAAGCTACATTTTTGAAATTTTTAGACTACTTTTGCTTATTTTCTTTTCCACTTTTTCGAAATGTTTAATTTGCTTTTGCTACTTTTTTATTGCATTTTTCCTGTGGCAACCCTGTATTTGAAAATGTATCGGAATGGCTTACGAAAAGAGAGCGACTAAAAAATATCACCCCGTACATCAAATGGAATGCTATTAAATTATAGTTTTGCAAAACATGCTTTTCTAGTTAATAAAATTGAAATATAAAAAATAATTCTTAGCTCAAGAATAAAATAAATGTCACGGCTCTAAAAAAGCGGGGTACTCGATATCTATCGGAATCAGAAGTCGTATATCCAATATTGATGTCGATGTATGACACATGATTTCTGATCTGGATGAAAACGGCAAATCTGGGAGCTGACTCGTATTCAATTCTGTCAACTTAAATGATGTGCTACGAATTATCAGAGAAAGTTAGGCAGTCAACATGTTAATCAGACTAAGAATTAAATTAGCAGCTTTATATATGAATCAAACATTATTTTAACATTGACAGATGGTCATTTTTTTATAAAATACGAAATAATAAAGTTTTGATAGGAAATATTTGTTAAAAAAACGACGTACTTAGCCGGGCATATATCGTCGCCACCATGCTAAACTAACGAATGTGAAATTTGGCACTTTTTAGGAGAGCCAAAACACTGCATATAACTTTTTCCCACCTGGCGTATTTGGTTATTTTAAATTTTTAAACTTTTATGGATATCTTTAAGTGTAAAACTATCGTTCGAAGGTTTCATTTTAATTTTAATTATTTGTAAAATTTGAACTTGAAAATTGTGATTTTTCACATTCGTTAGTTTAGCATGGTGCCGACGATGTGTGTATCAGATTCATGCCGGATCAGAATTTTTAAATGTCATCCAAAAAAATTTCGAGCCCTGTTTCCTTCTACATATTTTTTGGAAACATGCCAACATCAAACACCTGCTTTGCCGAAAATGGCGTATCATATTAGGACGCCCAATCCTTTTGCATCCGGTTAATGCAGTATTTATTTTACAGTTTGCGAGAGGCTACCTTAAATCAAGTTATATAGTTCCTTATTACAATAATTCATTATTTCGTTTGGATCAAATCGACCTAGAAACGGCAGGGTTCACACGGTCCTTAAAAACTTTTCATTTTGAAAAATAAGGGCCCTAGAAAGTCCTTATTTTTGGCTCAAGGTCCTTAAATTTCCTTCCAAGTCCTTAATTTTCGCTATATACTGCGAGCAAGTTACAGTTTAAAATTTCTATGGATTATTTTGTTTTCTGATAGTTCTTTCTTTTGCCTACATTGGCGTCTTTGAGGCTAGAACTTCTAAGTGTAGACAAAGAGTGCATGGTGGGGCTGTCATAGAAGCACTATTTTTGTTCTGCTCTAATATGCTGCAGCAAAAATGTTGTTTTAGTTCTAAAGGAATTTTGTTCCAAAAAAATTGCTTTAGATTATGCAGTATACTGAAAATCACACTGTAAAGCATTTTGTGTCTAGAAATTTTTCATGCAAATATATTTTACGGGGCAAATATATTGGTGACCGCGAAGTATTTTGTAGTCCTTATTTTTTTACAAAAAGTCCTTAGAAAGTCCTTATTTTATATTTTGAAAAAAACAGTGGGAACCCTGAACAGTAGGATTTCGATGAAACGTGGCGTGTTGCTTCCTCTCATGTATTGTATTGATTTGAAAAAGTATTTTTTTAGGACTAAAAGTAGGTATTTATGTGCTAACCACTGATCTTGTCTCCCCAGGTGTGAGGCTGGATAGGGTGAGGGGTGGGAGGCAGAAGTATCGGCGCTGCCAGGAGAGCCCCTACCAGATACCCATCTGCAAGAAGCCCTCTCTCGAAGGTGAGTATCTCTGAAATTCTCGACCGAAGACTGAAAACAAGAGTAGACTGATCTGCCGACTGAAAGAGTTGTTCACGTGATTAGTGATCGATTTGGCAAAAACTACCCGAGTGTGTTCACGAGATGGCGCTTTTATCTGCGGTCGTCATTAACGAAAGCGCCCCCGATGGGAGGCTAATACCATTTTGAAATCAGGAGCGCCGTCGATGGGAGGTCATGGGAGTTCACCGTGACCTCCCAATAATTTCCACGGCACATTTTGCCGACGATTCGGCACTTTGAAGACACTATTGCAACATCGAGATTATTCGTTCTTTTAGTTTTTAGAATTGTTTTTTAAAAGATACCTAATGTTTTTTTCTCACTAAATGTTATGCATGTACGACATGTGTACAGTGTGCCTGCTTGTACTTCATCATTCGGTAAAATTGGAACTTTGTTCCGCTAATGGATAATTTCCCCCTCCCAAAAATTATAGTTCGGGGCGCCCCTGATCATTAAACGTAATATACCATCTCGAATCATGTGTTAAAACTAATCGGAAGTATATTTGATAATTCTGGAAATTTTACAATTACAACGTAGAAATATGAGTAATTAAAGATAATATATGTATACTGCTATGCTAAGCGCAAAAGTGGTATCTGCAGTCGAGCACAAGCTGAGATACTACTCTTTAAAGTTTTCCGCCACCATGTATTTGATTCCGGAGGTACTTTTTCAGAATTTTTTTAAAAAATATTTCCCATTCTCAAATGACCCCATAGTTTTGTTTTTGGGTAAAATACGTCACAAAGAGCCACCTGGTGGCGATAACTCAATTTTATTAAAAAGCGCAGATACCACTTCTGTGCTCAGCACAGCAGTACAGTCCTCTGAGAGCAGAGAGAGGCTCAGTCTACTCTTGTCGTATCGGTCCGCGACACGTGGAACGAAAAGTAACTGTGTGTTTCCCTCCCCTGCAGACAACAAGATGATCTCCGCCCTGGTGGGGTGCGAGCCGGAGCCCCTGCAGCTGTCGGGCGGGGGCGGCGGGGAGGAGGGGGGCTCCCTGAGGGTCGTGGCCGCCCTCTCCGACCTGGTGGACCGGGAGCTGGTGGCCACCATCGGGTGGGCCAAGCAGATACCAGGTAACACACTCTTTTATCCGTTTACCCCATAATAAAAAATGAACTGTTTTGTTTACAGTGCAGTACTGGCGGCCGATGTTCCGATTTGAAACTGCAAAATGCACAGTAATAAACTGCAAAACTAGCAGTTTCTTACTGTAAAGTGAGACATTTTACGGTTTATTGCCGTAAGATTTACCTGTATTATACTGTAAAAACATTCTACTTTCAGCAGAGATTCCAGTTTTAAACTAAAATGGACAGTAATGAACAGTTAAATTAGCAGTTTTACAGTTTTTTACTGTAAAGTTAGCAACTGTACAGTACAGATTTATTACTGTTAAATTAGCAATTTTTACAGTTTATTACTACAAAATAAGCTGTATTATACTGTAAAAACAACATTTATTTTTTACCGGGTAGAGCGCTTTTCCACTTACCGACATGACAGCGATGAGTCGTACACGATTGCTGTCATCTGACATTGGCCCATGCAAAATGCATTAATATATGCTATGTGCTTTTCAACCTCCTTGGACCATTGTATCGTCTCCGACGTACGATATCGTTTGTCGTACCATTCGTGTTGGATTTCTTCCGTCTCGCCTTTATAATCAGGTCGACATTCATTCATCTGTTTACTTTTTTCGAAACATAGCAATGGCGTTTAAATTTGACATCTCTGCATCAATAAAAATATAAACTAAAATTTGCAGACGATAAATAAAAAATTAGTGCGAATAATTTTATTCATTTTACTTAATACTAGCTGTTGTGCCCAGCTTTGCTTGGATTTTAAATGCAGCATATAAGTTCTTGATTAAGTTTTAATATTAAAAAAAAACAGCACTGCGATTTAAAAATCTTTCTGATCTATGCTTCTTTTTACACACCTTTTTAATTTCTTTAACAGAGGCAGACGATATTTTTATTCCCTGATGATATTTCAATTTACTGCATGTTTCATGCTGATTATTATTATTCATCCCTCCTCCTCGAATTCTTTAGCCAGAACTGATTGGGAAAAAAAGATTATTCTCTGGTACTAATGGCAAAAGCAGTTTAAGAATTTTATTTTTGCAGCACTCAGTCCAAAATGGCAACAGATAGAAATCATGAATGAGATTTTTTTCACGCGCAGATGATTGTCGATTTTCAATTAAAAATTAAATTCCGCTTTCTTTTAAAAGCCCGTATCTTTTTTCAGGGTGGAGATATTGATTAGTGGTTTTGAAATCCTTTGGTAGGAAACTTTCCTAACAGGTATTTTTTGCGTTCTTTCGAATGAGACCAAGATCGAAAAGATCCGATAAGCATTTCGCTAGATACAGCCATTTTGAAGTCCTGCTAGAATTATTTATTTCGAACGTACATTTAGTTTAAAATCTTTATTTGCATATTATTTTTATTTAGTGTGTGAGATACCACTGTTTGAACTGAACTGAAGACAAATATGCAAATTATAATACTATAAATACAAGTTAACTGTATTGGTGGTGATGCGTTATTATGTGAGCTACGAAGGTGGTAGTTATGTTTGTTTATGAGCGATTCCATACCAAATCACCGAATGGGGATCGCACGACCGACTCGGATTTTTTTTTAATTTGGTACACAGATTGATGGTATAGAGGTATGAAAAAGCCCAAAAGGAAAGTTACCTGCTCCACTTATTTTCTGAGATACATGCCCTCAAAGTTTGTCCGCCACGTCAAAATACTAAAAAAGTGATGTTATTTAATCATTTTTTATAAAAAATCGTACTCATGCAAAATAAAAGTGTTAGATATCTATGGAAACTAGTTACTCCAGGCATTCTGAAAAAAAAATACTAGAACGTTCATAATGAAAATTGCCAAGGTACAGGGCTCTTTGAAGTTGTCACCACAAAAACTTGATTTTGCAGATTTTGCTAAAATTCAGGCATTTATTACAAAAAAAGGCAAACAAAACCAAAGGTTTTCTCACTTTCTGGTAGTGTACAGGTCCTCCCTGTAATTTGCTACGCAATAAATTTTTTGGGTTTCTCACTCCTTCTTGGAAATATTTTAGCTTAAAAATTAGCCGTAAGGCAAAAAATGCGTTTTTGGCCATCTTGGCAGCCATTTTTCTCATAAAGGGGGAGCAGTAGAAACTTTCATTTTTTTTTTAAACAAGCCACTGATATGTTAGCTATTCACAGGAAAAGAGTTTACTTTTGGTTATTTCTCCCATTAAGAGATATCCTGCTGACAGTATATGCATGTTTTTCGCGACGACCATTTGCTTTTGTTCCCCCTCTTATAGACTTAAAATTAATTAAACCAAAAAATAATTATATATTTATTATTAGCTGTATTATCTACTCAATATGTCATGAAATTTAATTTATCAAATCATTGAACAATAAATTAGATAATTGATGAAAACAAGAAAAAGTATTTCTCTGATGCCTGAGCATTATGCATTCATAACTATAAAGCACTAAATACTTTCTTGAGAAATTAATTAACATAAATGAGCTCTAAATAGTTATATTATAAGCAATACCCAATCTTGTGATTGGGATACTCCTGTTTTTAATTGAAGAATTTCTTGAATATCACATGAATATCAGGAAAATAAATGAGGTCTTTTCGTTTGATGTAGGATATTTTATGACAAATTTCATTTGATGGGCTACAAACTGAGCATGGTGATAAAGAGCTATTAATTTCAGCATTGAATTCCATTTTACCTTATTAACAGTTAAATATTTATAAAATAATTAAATAAATAATTTAATATAAAGCCATGCTTGAAGAATTCAAATTAGTGCAACTAATTTATTCCCATACTGATCTTTACAAAACTGACATGTGTTGAGCACTGATAAGAACTGACAAGAATAAGTTTACTCACTAAAATACTAGTTCACAGATACTATAAAGCGTACATTCTATTTTCTACAAAATAATACTGCAACAAAGAACAAGGGTATAAAGGGGTAGGTACTAAAGAATTTCTTGAAAAATCAATTAAAATAAAGGAGCTTCGAATATTTATCTCATAGGCAATACCCAATCTTGTGATTGGATGTTCCTGATTGATGGCTATAAACAGGAGGATACCCTTGTTCTTTGTTGCATTCGGTGATTTGGTATGGAATCGCTCTTATGTTTGTGTACATAAGTATAATAAAAATATTCTTGAACTATGTCTCATCTGTCGACTGTCACCAGGGTGGATGTAAATTATGCATGGATTTTGTTTCATTATTGTTGCTCAGACGGTTTTTGATGCTACAGAAATGCTCAGATTTTTATCCTGATAGTATGCGTTTCGTTCTTAGTAAACAAGGTGGGAATGTAATAAAGTTGAGAGTATCATGCGCCCATTATCTTCTCTTTGTTTTCTTTTTTTTTTTTTTTCGGGGGAAAAGTGAATATAACAGTCATAATCTGTAAAAATGAGGAGCCGTAATAATAGACGTGCGAGCTCGGTGATGTCTTGAAATGAAATGTGATGGAAAATGACCCATTCGGAGAAACGATATCGGTGGAGTGGGAAAACAGTGCAATAAACAACAGATTATGCACTTATTGTTGCAGTATTACCGTTGTTGTCGAGTGGAGAAGCGCCCTTACAGCAACCCTTTTTTTAGTTTTCTCTCGTGTTTTGCCACATTTGATGTCGGTTCTATTTGTTTTTTTCTCGCAGGCTTCACAGATCTGACCCTCAACGACCAGATGAAGCTTCTTCAGACGACGTGGGCAGAGATCCTCTCACTATCTCTGGCATACAGGTGAGTGAAAAATTTGCAGGAAAAAGTTGTGTATTTATAGATTTTAAAAGCATTTTTCATGTTCAAAACTGTTAAATTTATAAATTTCCAATTTATTTTTTTCATAACAAATTTTTACCAAAATAAATGAATGGTTAATGAATTAGAATATAATAAAAAGTATTACTTGCTGTGCAATGTTATATGATATTTTAAAGAGGGTTTAAATTTTACTTGCTTCGTTTTCCTTACGCTTAACTAATAAGGTGCAAAAATTTCTTGATCCTCCTCTGTATATACGAGTGCTGTCTGAAAAGTTTCCGACCTGACATAGATAAAATACTTTTATCATCCAAACTGGCTGTTACTTTTTGACATAGTCTCCTTGTAAGTCCACACTGTCATCCAGTAATGCTCCTATCCTTTTAACCCATCCAAAAGTAATGATGAAAATGTGTCCTCAAAAAAAGCTGTTGGCAAAGTTTATGACCTCCTCATTTGAAGAAAACCTTTGTCCTCCAAGTGCTTTTTTCAGCTTAGGGACCAAGAAAGGGTCGCTTGGGGGCAGGTCTGGTGAGTAAGGTGGGTGTTCAACGATTTCGAGCCTTTACTCGTGAATTTTGGCCACTGAAACCACTGAGGTGAGCGCAGGAGCATTTTCTTGATGAAAAAGAACTTTATTCTTTTTCAAATGCGGCCGTTTTTCTTTTATTTCCCCCTTCAATTTGTCAAGGAGAGTAGAATAGTATGCTCCTGTTGTGGTTTTTCCCATTTTTAGGTAGTCAATGAGTATCACTCCATGGCTATCCAAGGACACGGTCGGCATCACTTTTCCTGCAGAAGGAACTGTTTTGGCCTTTTTTGGAGCTGTTCTCACTTTGCAGTCCATCGTTTTGACTGCATTTTTGTTTCTGGAGTGTACTGATGAATCCAGGTTTCATCCACAGTGATAAGTCGTCAGAAAAACTCTGGTTCATTGCGCCAGAAGTGCGCTGCAAATGTTCATTCGGACACGTTTCTGGTCAAATTGAGCAAACGCGGCAGTCAAGGTGCAGCCAGCTTCAGTGTGCTTAATTTCTCATTTAAAATGTGGCATGTGCATTCCTTAGAGATATTCATAGTTTCTTCTATATATCTCACTTTCAATCTGCGTCATCCAGCATTATTTGATGAGCTTCAGCAATATGTTCATCAGTGGTAGCAGTTTGGCTCGACCTGAGCGTTAATGAACACTCAAGCTGGTACGGCCACGTTTTAATTCCGCTACCCAAAATTTGACGGTTGTAGACGATGGTGCAGAGTTCCCATACCCAGAGTCCAACTCCTTTTTAATTTGTGCGGGCGTATTTCTTTTTTAAAACAAGTATCGAATCAGAGCTTGATATTCGATTTTTTCCATTTTCAAAAAAACTGTTGGAGCAACTCACTAGTATGGCTGTCACGCACACAATTTGAACTAAAAAAAGCCAAAATTACAGTTCCAAGTTTCCAAAAGACTCCTTAATAAGAACATCTCTCTTTGTTTCATAAGTTTTGCCCTTTTCATATCGAGGTCGGAAACTTTTCAGACAGCCCTCATATATATATAATATATATTTGACCCAAAATTGTAATCGAAATCGTAATCGGCATATAATAATTGTAATCGATTAAATTTTTTACATAATCTAGTTGTTGCTGTCATCGTAATTGTAATCTCCAATTTTTCATGCTCGTAATCATAATCGTAATCGATTACATTTTCTCGTGATCGACTCCAAGCCTGCTATGGATATACAGGGTGAGTTTGATCGAATCTGCCATACGAAAAGGGGTGATAGAAGAGACCAAGTGGAGTATAGAACCACCCATTAGCGGTATCAATTCTTAACCGTAACCGAGTAATATTATATTTAAGAAAAATTCGCAAAAAAACAAAATTTTGAGAAAAAGACCAATTTCCGGATAGATGCCCTTGGCCTTTTAATAGCAAAAACTACCGTCGCTGTCAATGAAATTTCATTTCATTGAGTCCATTCATCCTGTCATTTGGGTCCTATTCCTTGGCCACCTAGATCACCAGACCTGACGCCAGTGAACTTCTTTGTTTGGGGATTCTTGAAACAAGCAGTTTACTGCTCAGATGCAACCAGTTTGCAGGACTTGCACATTTGGCTTGATGGAGCAGTAGCAAAAGTGAGAAATGAAATTTCATTGACAGCGACGGTAGTTTTTGCTATTAAAAGGCCAAGGGCATCTATCCGGTGTGGGGGATGATAATTTCAGTAGCTCTGGGAAATTTTGAGGATTGTTTACATGTAAATGTACTCATAGATGTTAGTGTAACTCATTTAATTCTGAATTTTTCTTCGTGAAAAGCGCGTAAAAGTAATGCAGCCTTTGTTTCTACGTGTTGTTATCTTCTCTCGTGATTATTAATTTAATAAAGTGTTACAATTTAATATTTAGAAATAAAATTTTCCTTTTCTTGAATAAATAAACCAGTACACTTACATGAAATAGAAAATTTAGAACATATAAGTCTGACTTTTTGCTGGTTTCCATATTCTGACAAAGGGCGATTTCATACTGTTTCAAACAAAAGCCAGAATATCTGCTGAACTTGAAGCCCAATATGATTTTCTGTTGTATCATCTGAAAGCTAGTGAAATGGGAAAGTTTTTGGTGCATTTGACCGGTTGTAGCTCATACGGTTGTTTCTGAAATTTTTGACTGAAAAGTTTGATGAAATTTCATTTTTGAGTGTTTCCAGTGTTTGAAAGCTTGTAACTCACTGTGAAAAGTGATTATCTTGATGAAAAAAAGTGTCATTATAAAGGATTTTGTCTGTTCTTTCCAAATATGTACTTATTTTGTACGTAGGTCCGACAGGAAGTTCAGAAATTGGTCTTTTTCTCAAAATTTTGTTTTTTTGCGAATTTTTCTTAAATATAATATTACTCGGTTACGGTTAAGAATTGATACCGCTAATGGGTGGTTCTATACTCCACTTGGTCTCTTCTATCACCCCTTTTCGTATGGCAGATTCGATCAAACTCACCCTGTAGAGATATAAAAATACAGCTAGGTAGACCAATATGAAACACTGTATAAATCGATGAATAGATGCAACTAGATATTCAAACCGATATAAATATATAGCTCAACAAAAAAGCATCAATAGATGGACAAATGAATATAAACATATGTATAAATAGACAGATAGATACAAATAGTCAGTTACATATGGCGAGATATATATTGGGGGGGGGGGGGGGGGGCGAAAACTCCTACGGAGCACTTAGCCTCAGTGCGGAAAGTTTGTGACTTC
This sequence comes from Uloborus plumipes, assembly GCA_038373865.1. Lineage (NCBI taxonomy): Eukaryota > Metazoa > Arthropoda > Arachnida > Araneae > Uloboridae > Uloborus > Uloborus plumipes. The sequence continues at coordinate 30,819 of JAXGGA010007478.1, forward strand.
CATGTACTAATGACTGAGCAAAATTTCTTGACTCTGAGTTCATACCTTCTGCTCAGGCAAGAGACTTGAAGTTTAGAGATTTTTGGAAAAAAAGCGGAAAAAAAAAACTTGCAAAATGTTTTTAAATCCCCTGGAATGTTAAGCTTTAATGCGAAAAAATTTGTGACTTCCTAACACTAATTACACAGGACTTAGCCGATAAGAGGGGGCAGGGGTGCCCATCCCCCCAAGCTCAATGGCGCCCCCCCCCCCAAAAGAAAGAAAAAAAATTCACAACCTCTTTTTGCTTTTTATTTCATTTTTTTACCCTTTTTTTATTATTTTTTAACATATTATTTATTTATTTTTTTAATAATTATTTATTTTTTTAATATTATTTATTTATTTTTGTAATGTTATTTATTTATTTATTAAAATTATAACTATTATTAATTTTATATATTATTACTTTTTTAAAAGCTTGTATTATGCGCAGAATAGAATCGCTTTTTTTCCCTTTTTTTCCAGACATTCCAATCACATACACACACACAACAAATAAATAAATAAATAAAAAATAATAATAAACAAAATAAAAAAATAATTTAAATTGAAAAAATAAATTAATGAATAATTTAAATTGAAAAATAAATTAATGAATAATTTAAATTGAAAAAAAATAATGAATAATTTTTATTTGAAAAAAATCAATAAGTAATTTAAATTAAAAAATAATTTGAATTAAAAAATAAATTAATAAATAATTCAAATAAACAAATAAATTAGTTTTTAAAATTCCCCCCGAAAAATTTTGATGGCGCAAACTTGTGCCATAATCCCCTCCCCCCCCCCCTGTGGGCACCCCTGAGCGGGGGGTCAATATAGGGGAACGATGCAGGCAGCTCTTAAGTTAAACTTATATATGGTTTCTTATAAAATCATCGGGCTTGTTCGTTTTTGTAATAGTGTCTTGCACTTATGTTGTGCATCGAAAATCGCTATCAAAGGAAAGCCATATGAAGGGCCAGGGGGGCAAAAAGGTGAAAGTCACTTTTTCGTCAATTTTGAGATAATAGCGCTATCTAGGGGCTATGAAGGAGTAATATCATCTGGTAGAACGACGAAGGGGAAAAAAGATGAGCATCGACCGAAATGTGCACGAAAACTCTATCGACTACAAAGGGAGTTACGAGAAATCAAACTTTGTTCTTCGTTTTTCTCGAAATCGCTTTTTGGCCACTTTCATCTTTTTTCCCCCTGGCCCTTCGTATGTTATTTCTAATATTATTTTTTTCATTATTTACATGTGTTAGTAGTTATCGTTTAATAAATGTTATTTGTTGAGAATGACTGCTTCTAGTCTTCATGGGGGAAGTGAATACTTCTCGAAATCCTCGACCGAAATGTTGACCGTTTCCGTTGTTGCAGGACGTACCAGGGCGGCCTGACCCCGCCGCGGCTCATGTTCACGCAGGAGTTCTGGATGGAGGAGCGGGCGGCGGAGGAGTGCGGGGCGCTGGAGCTGTTCCGGCGCTGCCTGCGCCTCGTGCGCCGCCTCGAGGCCATCGCCATGCGCCGGGAGGAGTACCTGGCCCTCAAGGCGCTCCTGCTCACCAACGCAGGTGAGCGCCTCTCCGGGGCTCGCCCCCTGCGACTTCTTTGCTTTCTCTTCTAAACCCTTCAAATGACTCCCATGTTTCAGTGAAACGATCCCAGAGTCAATCTAATATGATACCACTTATACTGCAGAGTGTTATTGCGACGGAATGGGAGCTATGGCTACGTGTTTGAGATTGAGAGAGGTCGGACAATCGTTCAAAAAGATAACTGTAGACACATCCACCCTGGTGAAAGTTGAGAGATGAGACATGGTTCAAGAATACACTTTATTACACTTTCGTTGATAACTTCTAGGTTCCAAACCCATTTGACTAACTTCCATGTTTCAATAACAAGCTAAGTCTAAAAGGTTAAGATCCTAGTGTTAATCCAAAAATAATACAATTTGTACTGCAGAGTTCTATTACAGCGAGATTGAAGCTATGGCTATGTGTTTGAGGTTGAGAAATGTGGGACAATCATTTAAGAGATAACCAAGAATTTATGGGTCAAACATTTAAAAGAATAAAATTACACGAACCATTTAAACTTAAGGAAAACCCTGGCCATAATCAAAAAGGCGAAAAGAATCGCCGGCCCTGATGCCGGGCCTACCTCTGAGCGGGCAGCGATGAAAAAGAGAAAGAACGAGTCCAATCGTTCCCTATTTATCTACCAATCATTTGCATATGATTGGGCATCTGGTGATGCCAACCTAAAACTGCAAGTAGAATCAGAAGAGTTGAGAAGCATCCACCTAATTTGAATACCAACTTCATTCTAATACATTATATTACATTAGGCATGAGAACTCGATCGAACATCGTATGAACGTCGTGTTACGCTATCATTCGTGCTTGAACACAAACGAACATAGCCACAAGCTTCGTAGCAACATAAAATAACAACATCACAGATTCAGTTAACCTGTTTTTATAGTATTATAATTTGCATATTTATCTTCAGTTCAGTTCAGGTGTATCTTACACGCAAAATAAAATAATATGCAAATAAGATTTTAAATTAGATGTACGTCCGGAATAAATAATTCTAACAATAACCAAGAATTTATTGGTCAAACATTTAAAAGAATAATACAACGACCATTTTAAATAAGGAAAACCCCGGCCATAATCCAAAGGCGAAAAAAAACGCCGGCCCTCGATGCCGGACCTACCTCTGAGCGGGCAGCGATGAAAAAGAGAAAGAACGAATCCAATCGTTCCAATTTATTTACCAGTCATTTGCATGTGATTGGGCATCGGGTGATGCCAACCTAAAACTGCAAGCAGAATCAGAAGAGTTGAGAAGCGTCCACCTAATTTGAATACCAACTTCATTCTAGTACATTATATTACATTAGGCATGAGAACTCGATCGAACATCGTATGAACGTCGTTTTACGCTATCAGCATGCTACACTTGATCTCAATTTACCTCGTGTTCCATCTGAAGATGAACTAGCATCGCACATTGTTTGGCCGACTCCCGATCTCGACCGAGGCTTCACTAGATAGCGTGTTATACAGGCTGTTTCATTCGATCAAAATCCTCGGGATAAAAACGGTGGTCATTGTCCGGCGACATCTATCGAATTTTACGGTCACTAACATTATATACAAATCAGATAAATTAAAGACAAAATTAAAAGTTCATTTGTTGGTGACCATTTTACAATTTGGCATTCAATTCTATTTTAGTATATTTCAACGTCATTGAAAAGCTTGTTTTATTTGTCGGTTTATTCTGCATTTTAACGGCTTATTTTAATTTGCTAGCAAATTATTTTTCATTTTCATTGATTCTAATTATTAATTAACTATGAAACGACACCGCACCGCAGAGCAATGAATGGCAAATCTATTCTCTGAGCGAGCCAATGCTACCGACGGGTTGCCATAGAACTTTTTAAAATTCAGTCCACAGTTCGCCATGATACAGTTGGTCGTATAAAGCGTCTGGTTGTATATCTTTACCTGAAAAGGGAATTTATTTCCCCTAAAAAGCAGTACTAACAAGGCCTTCGGCATCCATTCACTGCGTACTCCACTTCAGTTAACTATATCAATGTTTTTTAACCCTTAAAAATAGGATAAACATCGCTTATTACAGCAGAAACAACATGCTAATAAATGTAAACAAACATTTGGGTGGTTGTCGTCGGTGACGTATCGGAGGTGTCACCCATCGGTGATGACAGGCGTGTGGGGCGTTGCCCAGGGTCGTGTGATTTATGGAGTTTCCGTATGCAAATGTGACAGAGGATAAATGGAAGATTCGCATTTCGAACGTCACTGGCGTGTTTTCGATCGGCCACACCGCGTGCTTCCTTTTCGAGTCCGTTTCCCCGCCGGAAAGGGTGAGCCCTTATTTTTTGGAGCAGAGCTCGTTTCAGTAATGTATTAGGAATAGTTCAAAAGTGGTACCGGTGATATTTATTCCCAGACGATAATTAAAATTAAAATGGTTTTCTTTTCAATTTCAATGTTGGTCATCACTTTAAAAACTTCGTTTGCTTATTGTTCCTTTTATTTGGGTATAAAGTTTTTGTTTTTTAAAAACTGTGTCATTCATCGAGGTATCATAAGCACTCTGTTAAATTAATCAGATATGGGTTTATCCAGTGGTTGGAAAAACTACATATTTTTTGTAGCGAACTACAACTACAACTACTTTCTTATAAATGTAGTTAACTACAGCTACAACTATTTTTTTTTTAATGTAGCGCGCTACACTACTTTTGAAAAGTAGTCGCTACTTCGCTACTTTTCAAAAACATATGAGAAAAAAAATCTGGTATGGACCCCACACTACTTCCTTTTACGTGTAAATTTCTTAGTAGTTGCCTTAAGTGTTAAAAAAAGTGCTTGGAGTGAGCAAGGTAACAATTCAAATATTTACTCCCCTAATCTGCCACGAAACAATGCAAAAAATATTTTGCAATGGTTAATTTTCTAAATATTGCTGATTTTAATATCATTCAGTGAATTTTTCGCAAAATATCGCCAATAGCGCCAAGTTGAACCCAAATTCGAAAAATATTTTTTTCGCCAAATTTGTCGCCAACTTGGCGATATGTCGCCAAGTTGGCGTCAAACGGCGACCAAAAGCTTAGCGACATATCGCCAAGTGGTCGCGCCAATTCATATCACTTGAGTCTGCATTGAAATTAACACTGATTTACCCCAAAAAAGGGGTAAAACACCCCCTTGGGAACATTCAAATGCAACCACAAGGGGAGGTGCACAACTAGACCATCCTCAGAGCCTACATACCAAGCTAGAAGCTTCTACGACATGTAGTTTTTGAGTTATGCGACCCACATACGCACACACGTACATACAGACGTCACGACAAAACTCGTCGTAATTAACTCGGGGGTGGTTGAAAAAAATTTTTCGGCTGCTTATATGTTGCTAGGTACATATACACGTGCTGACAGGTCAAAAAAACTAAGGAATTTTCATTCGGGGGTGAGCAAAATCAAAATTTAGACTCAAATTTGAGTGATTTTTTTTTCGCGATCACAATACTTCCTTTACTACGTAAAAGGAAGTAAAAATTGAATTTTCATTGTAGGAATTTAATTTTGAGTTTCAAGGGGGTTGGAAAGGGCGTAGCTAGGGGGGTGCAGCTGCACCCCCTAGATCAGAGTCAATGGAAGGTCACTGTGACCTCCCATTTTATTTATTTTTTTGACAAACGATTTTGTCCCCTTTCCTGCTTTTCATTGTAACATGCTGATGCAGACAAATAAGTTCGTATTTTATTACTCGGTGAAATTTGGAATTTCATTCGGTCATTGAGTCTCCCCCCCCCCCTTCGCCTCCTCTCCCACCAATAAGTTTTAAGTCCTTGGCGCCACATCAGAAAATCAGCTTCATTCTTTACCTAACACGGATCCTTGTACCAAACCCAAATTTGTCTTTTAGCATGAAAACAACTTTTTTAATCTGAGTATGCGAAGAATAAAAATTTTAGGGTGAAATATTATAAGTAAGCTTGCCTGTTTTTGAGGAGAAAATTTTTAATTTACCGAATGAAACTCAGAACTTTACTGAATGATTAAAAAAATGCATTCTTATCTATGTCTACCAAAAGAGACGTGAGGCATCACAAAAATGAATAAATTAATTAATTAAAGAAAAAAAAAAATAAAATGAAGTTCAGCCTTGCAATACTGTCTCACTGTTTTCAAATTTCATCAGCCAATTTGTATCGGATAAGAACTTTTTGGGAGGTCACAGTGACCTCCTATTGGGGTGCCACTGCTTGCACCCCCCTAACGTGAGTCCTGGCTACGCCCTTGGGGAGTTGGGTCTCGGTCTGAACACCATCCCTATTAATACGCCACCGATAAAATGAAATGAAAACGTTTTTCCAATTGTGTCAAATGATGTCAAAAATATTTAATAATTGATTTTTATTATTTTAATATTTTTCAATACTCCGTCACTAAAGAAGCAAAACTAAAGAAATATGAAAAACATACTAAACGGTACTAGTATTCATTATGAAATATTAATAAATAAGCTATCTGAAGTGTGAAACATAACTAAAAATGCTTAACTTACTTCAATATGCAGTTTTAAATTGTATGCGGATGACTTAGAAACAGAAAGTTTTTTGTTCAAAGTGCAAAGTTTGCACGAAAATCATTTCAATAACTGTGAAGTATTTATTATACGCCGGCCAGGGCAGCTCGATATTGTCATCTTCTATCAAATTTGTATCCTCTTCTATTAAAATTGCTGCCATGTTTGGTGGACATTGGAACAATAATCCAATTGAGCATTGAGCGCTAAAGCATTCATTTACATGACATTCTCGGTTGCTATAAAACACTAACACTCAGTTATCGCTCATTCATAAATTTTCCTTCCTCAGCCATACACTATATTCAATGCAAATATTGGCGGAATATGAAAATGGTGACGCCAAAGAAACCAATGCCGTCTAACATATAGAACTTATGGCGTCAAAATGATATGCCTGAGGTCAGCTCGAATTTGTATGATTCATTTTTCTCACTGCTTTCGCAAAGGAAATCGTGTACGATATGCGCCAGTCAGACGCGATTGAATCTTTTTTTTTTTTTTTTTTTTTTTTTTTTTTGCTCCATTAGAAAGTAGTTTTATGAAATCGCTACAAACTACAACATTTTTGTATCGCGCTACTCACTACACTACTTTTTTTAAAAAGTAGTGCGCTACACTACAAACTACTAAAAAATGTAGCTACTACAGTAGTTTCGCTACTTGTAGCGCGCTACTTCCGACCACTGGGTTTATCCCCATTATGATCATACATGTGATTCTTCAGCCAATTGGCAGAAATCAGCCTATTTGATGGGCAAAATATAGCTCTGTCCTTCTACCGATCTGCCTTTAAAAAAATCCCACCCGCTCTGAAATTGTCATTCCATTTAAAATTTCCATTATCTCTAGACGAAGATAATGTTAGGTTACGGCGATCTACCCAGTCGTAAAAGGGAGCATTCTTCGCTTGCTTGGTTTTGGTTAGAAATTTCAATTTGAAAAAATAAAAATTATAAAACAGAGTTAGAGAAACCAAAATGATAAAATTTAAAAATAAAAAATCATGATAAAATTTTTTACAAAATGCATTCAATAGCACTTTTGCCCGTCGAACCAACCAGTCACAACGTGTCAAATATTTTCAGCCAAATTGATTTGAAAGTAATCACATGCATGTATGATATACATGTATGTATATATTCTTGTGTGTTTGTGTGTGTATAAGTGACTCTATTCTTTTTCCAGACATCCAGCTGGAGAACGCGTCGTCGGTGCAGCGGCTGCGGGAGTCGGTGCTGGCGGGGCTGGGCGAGTGCGTGGCGCTGTTCCGGGGCGGGGCCCCCTGCCCCCTGGGGCCCCTGCTGCTGTGCCTGCCCCTGGTGCGGCAGCTGGACGGGGAGGTGCGCCGCTTCTGGAGCGCCGTGCGCAAGGAGGGCAAGGTGTGTGGAGCATCCTTCCGTGACCCATTCATTGTTTAATAATAACAGTAATTGATTTAAAGCTGAAAATATAGTATGATGGCTTAGCTGACATCTGATGGGTCGAGAGCGCCGAGCTCGTTTGCGTACGATCGATCCGTCGGGTGTCGGCCGGGCTAGTCACTGTATCTTTAACTGTGGTGCCGTGCTGACCATATGCAGGCCTCATAGTCCTCCTATATCTCCTATATTTCCTATATTTTCTCAGTTTGTCAGATATTCTCCTGTATTTCCTATATTTCTTACTTACTCCTATATTTTATTTCTAACTCCTATATTTTTTTCATCAGATGTTAGATGCTGCCCAAAATTGAATTGAATTTTTTTTTTTTTGTTCGAAAGGGGAGTTGGTCGAGAGTGTTCTTAGCTAGGTTGCGTCTTCAGATGGTATTAATTAACAAAGACATTAATTAAAAACCTTTGAAAGGTTTTTCGGGATTTTAGCAGTGATAACATACTTCAAAACTTTTAAAAAATAGCACCAAATGAAAGATAAAAATTTTCAGACATTCATCAGAAGCAGATAAATTTTCTGCTTCTGATATGATGTAATTGGATCTTCCATGCTCTATAAAATAGTAACATTTTTTTGCAAATGCTGCTTAGCCTTTATTTACGCGTTCGGAACCGATGTCATTGTTGGCAGACAAGGAAAGCAAACTCTTATAATTTATTAAAATGTTTATCAGTTGCCAGTTTCTATTTTTTTAACAAATAAAATACTTGTAATTGATTTTATAGTTTAAGGCTTTTCAAAGGGCTTTCAATTTTCCCTCTTGATTCTGGTTTTGTTGACAAGCAAATTTTATTAGTAAGAGTTTTTTAGTCGGGGTTTTCAAATTTTTAATTTTCACTATGATTATCAGGGTGTAAAAATCAATGATTTTTTTTAAATAAAAAAATTGGATTTTTTTTTTTTATTTGAAAAAAATAGAAACTTCAGTTATTAACTAATTTGCATTTATGAACGACTTACCTTTAAGTTTTTAAAAATACAAAAACACCTTTGAAGTAAAGCTTCACCAAAAAACTATGATGTAAAACCGGATTCAATGCAGATACATGATTCTAATCACTTTTAATATCAACAAAATTATGAAACACTGGGCAGAAAAATTAAAGAAAAAGACATTAAGCAGCATTACAATGAAATTTTAATAAAATAAGAAGTACAATGAAAAATTCATGTGCAAAAATTTTATAATTAAATATGACTTTTTCAACTGTAATGAAAATTTAAAAAAAAAAAGAAATTCAACAACTGTTAAAGTGTAGAGATTGGAAATTACCATTTGATGATGTTTCTTTCTTTTTTTTGGTAAGATATGTGCTATGCTCGCAGTTGACTTCTTATAAATTTTAGGGGAATTTTAGGAACATTTTTCAAAATTTTAGCGGTCATTTAGGATTTTGTTCTACTACAAATAGGTACCTGACCCCAAGTTGTTAATGTACTATAAAGAAGAAAATTCATCTTCTGTCTGGTTTTTGTTTTTTTTTTTTCTTTTACTGAAAGTATATCACACACATCCTATCATGTCCCTCCCCCTCAATTCACTCTTTGCAACACCTGCCCTGCAGCTTAATGTATTTTCTTTAGTTCAAGTATTAGACAAAACAAATAGCACTATTTGTGCATACATATTATTTGGACTGCAACCTTCCAGCATCTGTGGAGGGGGATGAGTAGGATTACTTTTCGATTTATTAGATGGAAATCAAAGCTCTAAATGAAAATGGCAAAAATAATGAAATTGAGATTTTCCAAGAGAATTTTATAAAGATTAAAATAAAAATTGATTTAAATCAATGATTTTTTTAAAAAAATCAATTGTTCTAAATCATTGACACTCTGATGATTATTACATCTGTAATGTTGACATATGTACTAAACTTCTGTTTAGCCTTTTAATGAAAATAGATGATGTTACATGTGCAACTTTTAACTTATATTTAGTGTATCAATAAATGCATTTTTCTTTTTATGAATTTAGTTTGTGTAATTTTAATAGTATAATATGCTAACTTGAAGATGACCGCTGTAAAGTTTAGAAAAAATTTTAACTTTGTCTTCATATAATCTTGGATTTCGGTTACAGGTTAAAGTTTTTCCTCCAGAAAAATTTCAAAGAAATAAACATAAATTTTCTGTACATTAAAGTATGCAATGCTTTTCTTAGAAAATGTATTAAGAAATGTAAAGTTCACTAAATATAAAGTTCACTATTTTCTGTATGTGTGGAAATTCTTATGTTCTCACATCTGTTATTCTTCACATTACAATAAATTTATGCAATGTAAAATTCTACTGAGAATGGTGCTTTTTTTTTTAAACATGTATTGCAAAACATATTAGTATTCTGTATTTCAAAATATTCTGATATAATTCGCTACAGATCTTGCATATTTTCTTTGAAACTCTTTTACATATATTTTTGAAACTCCTATATTTTTTCCTTGAAACTCCTATGTATATTTTTGTCCCTGCATATGGTTTTTGACATTCTCCTTCGGGCATTCTGGTTTTTGTATGTGTCCTAGCAAGAAGCAAAATTTTAGTTACTCTTCTGAAAATAAATTAGTTCCACAAAGATAAGTCTTTTTTATTTATTTTTTTTCTTTAAGGTGGCCATGAACAAGCTCTTCGTGGAGATGCTCGAGTCCAGCAGCCCCGTCTGGTGACGCGGCCCCCCGCCAGACCGCCATTCCTGTGATAACGTTCAAGCAATCACCCGTGGGACGCCGCCCCGGCCCCGGACCGCCATTTCTCGAGCGTGACGGACGTCGCCATTTCGTGAGATGCCCATCCGAGACGGCGACGCCTGCGAGGGGACGGACCGGACCGCCATTTTGCAAGACGGCCGATGTCGTCAGACCGCCATTTCATGACGTGAAAGACGGCCTCCGAGCCATGTACGCCTCGCCCCGGACGAACCGCCGTTTCATGAGATAAAAGCAGCCCATCCAAAGACGGCGACGCCCGCCATGGGAAGGACCGGATGGCCGACATCGCTGGACCGCCATTTCTTGATAAGAAAGACGAGCCACTTGCGAGACGGTGATGTCCGTGACGGGGCGTACTGGACCTCCATTTCATGAGGTGAAATTAGGCGATGACGTCCGTTTGACGAAACATAAAGGACCGCCATTTCCCGAGAAGCCAGACGCCCCTACGGAATACATCCGGGACCGCTATTTCATGAGATGGAAGGTATCCGGGACAGGGACGAGGCGGCGACATCCGGGACGGGACGAACCACCGCTTCCTGCGATCCGCCATTTCGCGAGGTGACCCGGGTCTGTCCGAGATGCATATGAACCTTTACCTTGCTGGAGACCGTACAAATTTTTTGAGAGGGCTGATCGAATGTCACGTGAGAAACATCATCTGTTTCCTATAAAGTTTGTATTATATGCTTTTTTTTTTTTTTTTTCCATTTTGAAGCACAATCTTCGAGTTCAGAAAACGAGCTAATTTCGAGAAAATCAAAAACATCTAAACCAGAATTCAGAACTGCCGAGGAACAAAATTTAATATGCTGGATGAGAAAAAAAAATCACATTCACCTCGACCGGCCAATCAAGGTCTCTGGCTGAGTGACGGTTGTTTATATGCATCCAGGATGCGGTGGAAACCGCCCTTTCCCGAGCCACGAGGTTTGATGGGACCGCCATTTCCCGAGACGACAATGTCTGCAATCGAACGGACGGGAACGCCGTGTTTTTTGAAATGACGATGATTGAACGCAATAAAAATGTGAACCACGAGCGGACTGCTCCGGTGATGTCGCAGAACAATCGGCTGTGGTTCGCTGACTCTTTACGGACTCTTGTGTTGTGGTGTTACAGAAACGAACAGTACGGAAGGCGTCTGGCTCATTCCCGGTCGGACTCGGGGGAAGAGAGCCTCACCTGAGCAATAATCCCCGGAGAGAACGGGATATTACGTTTGAGAAATTCTCTATTTTTCGTGTCGGTGGACCCGTATGTTTAACCGTGTTCAAATTTTAATGATCCGTTGAGGCTGTTTTTAGTGAGCTGCACAAAATTCTCGGGGCCTTTTTGCTGAAGTATGTATATAGTCTGATTTTTAATCGCTATTTTAGTACTGAGGAAGTCGTTTCTTTCCCGCTCGGGTGTAGGAACTGTGTCGGTCGTTTACGGGCCACTCGGGGTTTTTCTTTTTCCGTGCGGCAGTGCCCCACGTGGGGAAGGAATATCGTCTCAAGAGACTCTACCGATAGGATCACGATTCTTTTCACCAAAAATTCAGATTTCGATCACTTTCCTCCTTTACTGATTTCATATTCATTATAGATTTTGTGATTCTTAAAAAACAATTCCCTTTGTTAATAATGTTTCTAAATGCCAACTTAATTTCTAATATTTTCAGCTTTTTTATTCGTAGTCCATTCATTTGAAGAAAGGGATTTTGCTACTTATTGTGTTTAATTTATTAAACTAATATTTAAAAGAAGAGAAGCTACCAAAGCTACTGAAAATTTCCTTTTTCGCTGCTGGAATCTATCATTTCAGAGCTTGTCCCGTACGGCTCATCCCCGGTGAGAAGCGATTCTCGGAACGTGGAACGCTGCCGCACGCTTCATGTTTGTCTAGACTCGTAGTTCCTGCAAGAGTACAAAATTAGCCCTTCTCGGGAAGGCAGAGTTAGGTTCTCAGGTTTTTCTTTCTTTCCGGCAAAAGGGGACTCTTCGGTACCTGATGCTTCACCTTCCTCATCGAATCATTCGTTGTGTAGAGTTGCTGTGATATATATCTCTCTCCCCTCCCCCTCCCCCGCCACCCACCGTGGGTCGTTCCCCCCACCCCTGAGCACCGCGGTTGTTGTTGCAGTCGTAGCGCGTCAGGCCACACTGTGTCAGAGTGCAAGGGTTGACTGATAAATAAATCAAAATGCATTTTTATTAGTTAAAAATAGCATTTGTTTAATCATAATAACAACAATCAAAACAGTACTTTTCCTAAGTTGGCAGGTATTAATATACTTTTTACTGTCGCTCACTGTTTATTGTTGGCACACATTGCCAACGATTGCTCACCAAAGCCCATCGCTTTAAACAAATGAATTGGCCAAAAATCTCTTCGTAATATTTCAATGATAAGGAATCACATCAGGAAAATGCGTCAAAAATACTTTGTTTTTGTTCTACACATTTAAAAATCTTGAATATCTCTCATTAAAATGATATGCTTTGTTCACTTTAATATTAAACGCCAAGTCATATAAATCAGCAAATGATATAGTAAGAATGAAGCATTATAGCTGAAGCCACCATTGCATTTGAAATAAATTTTGTAGTTTTTGAGCTTGAATACGCCACCTTGTGTCGATTTAGGAAATTGGCGAAATAGTCCAACCATTTTATCTTTGCTCAAACAAGCCAGACAGGACAATCTTTCATACGCAGATCAGTCTTTCAGCCGCCATTAGACGGAGGCTGCAGCGCTCCTAATAGTTTATTCGAATTGTGAATTGCGTAACATTATGTAATAAACATTACAGACAACCTTTAAATTATTAGTTCCTCTCGGTGAAACCTGTTTAAAAACGATTGCCAACATGCTCTGAACGATATTATGGTGGCTCCCTCCCCATTTTGTGTAACTGACATTCTTCTGCCTACTTGATTGACATATATTGATGGTGCTCGGGGGGTCGTTGACTCCTACAAGGAGAAATGCAATGCCGCGAAGAGAAAACGGTGAATGTCGACTGGACACTGCACAATATTGATGAAAGTGTCGAACACGGCAGGGACGACAGAATTCCGAACCAGGGTTGCCCGGTCTTAGTTAAGGAAAGCAGTGTCGTTAAAGTAGCCAGAAATAGTGAACCCGCTCTAGATATACCTTGCTTAAATACTTGTGAGTCAGTTCCTGTACTTTTTATGTGCGCGATTTATTGATTCTAGATTTGAATGTTCTAATATTTTTCTAAATCTGTTGTTTAAATTATCTGTTTCATATTCTAATCAATAAATTTTACATTGCATAGTATTAATCATGTTACGTGTTTAAAACGAATCAAAATGTAGATCGGTTCGACTAATGCTTTTAAATTTCTTCCTGCCAAGTGTGACCAAAAAAAATAGCCAAAATGGCCAATGTGGGCCAGGCCCGGCAACCCTGCAGGGAACGCCCACGGGCCCGTGTTCCGTGTGCCAAAAGGGGCGTGGCGGGGGCGGGAGGAATAAATTAGAATAATAATGAGGGCGAGTCGTAGACAGAGACACGTAGCTCGATGTCTAGCACCTAGGAAGTGGAAGAAAGTAGACGCGACTCGGGGGGCCCCCGCACCTCCGCCGTCCGCTACCGGGGGATGGGGGGCCCGGGGGGGGCGGCCGCCCCCCACCGAGCGTAGTTGTGCATTTAAGTATCCATAGCTGTTGACAAGCAATCTCTAGAGATTTGCTAGCATTGTACATAGTTTAGCCATGTTATCGTGAGGCCCCGACCCCCCAGGGGGAGGGGCCGGAGGCTGCCGGCCAATAAAATTGTTTCGAATGTGCGTGTGTGTGTTTCATTTCATTGATGCTAGTTTTTTTCTTTTTGTTTTTTAGTCTTTCAGCAGCACCCAGGAAATCATATCGTCGGCACCATGCTAAAGTAACGAATGTGAAAAATCGCGTTTTTCAAGTTCGTTTTTAAAGTTTGAATTTTACAAATAATTAAAATCAAAATGATACCTTCGAGCGATAATTTTACACTTAAAGATATCTATAAAAGTTTAAAAATTAAAAATAACCAAACACATCATGCGGGAAAAAGTTATATGCAGTGTTTTGGCTCTCCTGAAAAGTGCCAATTTTCACATTCGTAAGTTTAGCATGGTGGCGACGATATGTGTGGTGTAGTTATGAAGAGCATAGTGGAACATGTTTTTGTACGCATATATTAGTCGCCCTCTTGTTTCTGTTATCGAAGCAAGCCCGTCATTTCGGGGATCAATGTTTTTACATGTAAGTAGGCGTAGTTTCTGCCATTTTTCGGCAAATTTACATTGGGTATGCACCCTTTGTCCCCTCCCCCTCCCGGAAAAATTCGAAATGACGGTCCTGTATCGAAGCCAGGGTCACCAGCTCCGGGGTGCTGAGGATCTCGCGTACCCACCATCGCCAATAAACAGTAGAAAAGAGCGTATAAAGGAAATGATCAATTATCCAAAAAATTGGATGGATGTCTGGTACAACACGCAACTGCTTGCCTTTTTCTCCTTTGATCGCTTTTCTTCTTTTTCGATTTTTTGGTATTGAAGCCTAAAATACTCATAGTTCATTTTCTTTCTCTTATTCATGCACTAAAAAGGTTTTTGCCTATTTTTGAGGTATATTTTTTATCTTATGCATTTCTTTCCACACGAAAGAGCATTCATAGGGCACTTCCTTTAATAAGTATTGAAATAAAGCACTAATCTTATAGAGAAAAATCCTCTAGTTACCAAAAAACACGTTTTTCACAGGAGCTATTAATAACTGCTAAGAAATTTGAAAAATGTCATCTTTCTGAAACTGAATCTTACACTTACATATCGGAGCTCAACAAAGATATTTTCGACATAGAAAGGTTAATTTTACATAGAAATATGTTGCTACATATTTGAAAGTCTAAAAACTGAGATGCAGAGATTTAGTGTTATGTTTTTTTTTTACTTTGAACAAGCTTGTCAACGAATTGGTTCTACAAGTGATGGCATTGATAACCATCTTTTTAGCTACACCCATTTTAACACGCTCGGCAGAACGTTCGTTTTCTGCCCTGAGAAGACAGAAAACTTTTTTGCACATCACTATACACCATATCTCATCATAATTAAAATGCCTATGCAATTCTTTACGTACATAAGCAGAAATCACAAGATAAACTGAACCAAGAAACTGTGGCGAGCTATTCATCAAACGATCAACTATCCACAGAAACTTTTTCATGACAAAAAGTTAAAGAGCAAAAATTTTAATCTTTGCCTACTTTCTACTTAAGGGGTCACAGCACTTTTATTACAATATTCTTAAATTTACATGAAAAATTTAATTTGAAACCTTTGTTTCGATGCGTATTTAACAATCAAAAATTTGTTTTCAAACATTAAAAGTTTTGCCCACTTTTTTTGAAAATTTGAAAAATTTAGGAGTTTCAATTTTTTAAAAACCCTAAGGGCTTTTTGTTTTTGCACTTATTTCCAAATTTCCTTTTGATAAATGACCAGAAGAGTCACCCCTAAAAATCTGTGCATTCATTTTTGTATGTATTGATTTGAAAATATTTTGTGAACTTTTATGTGTGTAAAAAATTGTCATTTAGAGGATCAAGAAGCTCTAGAAAATTTAATAATCTATAAAATTTTTATTCAATGCACAATTTTATTCACTATGTTATTCTGAATGAGAAAAAAAATATTGTTTCAAAGCTGTATCTTTAATAGAAAAAAATCCTGAGCGATTCAAGTTTCATGGAAACACTAAAAACTGATCATCGCGAAAAAGGACCTTACAGTTTTGCTTTTCTAATAGAACACATAGCGTGCATGCCCTAAAGTCACTCATAACTTTTTAAATAATTGAGATAGAGCAATGCTATTTTTTCCCGAATATTTTAAATAACTTATACTTTTGAAATAAGCCATAAAAAAAATTTTCGGTCGTTTAGTCATTTTTGAGGTACTGTGATCCCTTTAAAACTGTTCTTTATCCGCTTATTTCAAAAATTTAAAAAATATCAGAAGTACTTTGTATCTTTGTTAGGTTTTGTACATTTATTTACATTTAAAAATACAAAAAATTCAGCTTAACATAACAAAAATAAGACTCCACTATTATGTCTCTATAACTCGTAGTTATTACGAATATTTTCCCTGGTAAAAATATTGCTTAAATGTGATGTATCTTTTTTGTAGTGTCTAAATTGAAAAGTATATTTCAACCAAATATTTTTCTCAATTCTCAGAAGAAAAAGAACACATGTTCTCAAAGGTTACATGCGAAAATATGCCCTCGTTTAGACCCCTCCCCCCTTTACACCGTTTTTAAGCACCCCCGCTGATTTTTAAAACCCGATGCCACTGATCGAAGTACAGTAAAACCCGCTGTTTAGAACATCCGTTAAAAAAAAATCCCACTTAACCCATTAATGCCTAGCGTCCCTTTTTAGGGTCTGAATTTCCCCAAAATGAACATTTCAACCAAATAACAGTGTTCAATTAGTACCTTGGTATTGTTTCAATTCGTTATTAACCAGTGTTTCTTTCAGGCATCTCTCCCGGGGGGGGGGCACTGCCCTCCCGGAGAAAGTCAACTGCCCCGCGGAGGAAAACTCAGTTTGCACTAACATACAAAAAATAAATTCACCACAGTAAAAACAATTAAAAAATAAGCAAGTAAATATTTAACAAATAAATATAAAAGTATTAACAAAAATTTTAAAACATACATTATGGGAAAGAGGGGGGAGGAGCATCAAAAGTGACCTTCAATTGCATTCTAGAATTTTGTTACACTACAGGAGGGGGGATTTGAACCTCTTCCTTTTTTCCTTGAAGTCATTAAAAATCGCCTACAGTTTGCTTTTTCTCTTTTTTTTCGGGGGGGGGGGAGGAGAGGGTGACTTCCAGGGAGAGTTGAGCTGCATCAATTTTCATAATGTTATAAAATATAGTCTACGAATGCGTGTTTAGGATATCCATTTTTAAATTGCTGAGAAATTATTTGTAAACTTCATCCGTTTACACAACGTCGTCAAAGCTATTTCTTGAAATTGCGTAATCATGACTTCAATTTCGAAAATATTTTTGAAGAGAATATCAAATTGCATTCCGTTTCCTCCACGATTACCAAAGATTGTTGCATTTTTATTACTAAAATTTCAAAGCTTTGGGGGGGGGGGGATATCCGGACCCAATTCTTGGCCATTTTTTTCTCAAACATGGTTTCTAATTGCATTTTCTGGTATTTCAATTTTGGAAATATTTCTGGCAGGAAAGTCTGTGGACCTGTTCCCTTCCCTTAACGTCCAAAGTTTGCTTACTACTGGGCTTTCAGGACTTAAATTTCTGAAATTTTAAGAGGAAAAATCCTAAACCCGTCCTTTTCTCTAATGACATCAAAATGCACAAAAACTGCCTTTCAAGATTTCAATTTCAAAAACTTTTCCACGGTCCGTACCACAATCTTCAATTTCGATTTTATTTTCCCAAGATTCCCTGCCAAACCCTGCTCATTTCTCTAACGTCACCAGAGATGACCAGCAATTGTAGTATTAGGCCTTCTATTTCAGAAACATTCTGGGGACCTCCCCCCCCCCCTTTAAATCATCATCAAAAGTGACCTACATTTGCGTTTTTAGAGCTTAAGTTTCAAAGGTAGGGTTTTGAGCTGCACCTCTTACATGACTTCATCAAAGATCGTCTATATTTGCGCATTTAGGGCTTCAATTTGAAAATTTTCCTGGAAAAGTGCCTCCAAATTCCCCTGAATGTTGTTAAATTAAAAAAAAATGTTTAGGACTTTAATTTCAAAAATTTGCGAGGGAAAAATTCTTTTACGACCAGGATTTGATTCATCTTATTTCTATTTCGCTTTTTTCGTTTTTAAAACATAATCCAGCATATGCGTGCTCTTCATTCATTTCAGTAATAATCGTTTTCTAATTTTTGAAGCTGGATTCACTCTTTGTTTTCCAACAAAGATCGAAGCAACTAAGTGTTAAAAAAAAAATTGAGGGTCACCATAACCTCATACCCCTTCCCACCCTTATCAAGTCTATTTGACCTCACGATAAACGACAGCCATGTTTCATTATGAATTATATCATATAATGAACTAGGATTTTGGATCTATTGCCCTTTTATGGGAACGGAATAAGGAAATTATTCTCAGAAACACTGGAAAACAAACAAGTTTTTAAAACACACATCGCCCTCCTCAGGAAGTATATGGAGATTTATTTAGGAAAGTTTCAAGCCTAAAAATTAATCAATTTGTAAATCAAGGCAAATTTACAAATTGATCTTTCAAAATGTTAAAGTTTTTATTGAGAGAAGGTAGTTTTCAATTTATTTCCTGGAGGGGGGGGGGAGAGGTGGTCCACATCCAATCCCTTGGCAACTACGGATATAGCTTCTGGTTTTGTGAGAGGTCATTATCATAAAGGTGGGGTGGGGGAGGTGCAAGTTAGGGCTCAAATGGGGGTGGGCAAATTTATCGAAAAAAAGTCCCCGAAATGCAGTTTTGGCCACCCCCATGATCCCTCCCCCCTCCCCGGATTTTCCAAGTGCCCCCCCCCGGAGCAAAATGTCTGAAAGAAACACTGTTATTAACAGATTTCAGCACATAACCATTGTAAAGTGTGTTCTGTAGCAGTTTTAATATGACCTTTATCAAAAATCACATCGTTCACAATCTCAAAAAAAAGAAGCTAAGTTTTCAAAGTTATTCCCAGCTTCCCAGTTTATGTTAATTGCTGATTTTATTTCTTCATACAAAATTTCTTTTTAAATATTGTATCGTAGGCAGAAAAAAAATTTAGTAAAAAAAGTATGTGCCCTCTGGAGTCTATCGTAACTTTTAAGGGACGATTTTTCTTTCCTTTGTAAAAAAAAATATTTCTTACATAATATTTTTTTTTATTATTTTTCCTGTCCATTAAACACTGTTTGTTACCAGTATACAAAATATCTTTGAAAAAAAATGTCAGGCATTAATGGGTTAATTCACAAAAGAGGTTTTTTTTTTTTTTTGATATCATGGAAAAATATTTGTAAGGAATGGATGTAATTAAAACTGCACGGCAAATATTGCATACAAAAAGCTTCCTTCTTCAGCGCCAAGCAAGAAATGGAAAGAAACAAAGTGCCGGGAGAGTTTAAATAGCAAAGGAGCAAAAGCTAGGCCAATCAGGTGTCAGCGTGTGCCGAGTCCTGATTTGGCGTTGCGTTGTCAGAAAATTTAAAAGCATGAAGTAAAATTGGCGAGATGTGTGGAACTGCAAAAGATTCGTTACAAATATTACTTAAATTTTTATGAACATGAAAGGCTTCTAAGAAATCCAACTCGCCAACAGTTGAAGGTCTGCAAATAATTTCAGCTTCGGAGAAAACAAATCTATGGCCCATTTCCCAACAGTGTTTCGCGATTGAGGATTTTGAGAGTTCTTTCTTTTTAACATAATTTTCATGTTCCTTTAACCTAAATTTTAGGGCCCTTCGGGTCTGTCCGACGTAACCAATTTGACATTCACATTTTATGTAATAAATGCCCCACTGATCAAATGGTTGGATGGGGTCTTTTAACTTGGAAAAAGTTAGTTTGTTGATGGGTCTGTAAATGACATGAAAATCGAACTTGCTGAGTATTCTGGAAATGCGAGGAGAGATTTTTGAATAAAATGGTAAGACAACGAAATTGGTGGAAGGAACACTGGGTTTTTTGTGGGATGCACTGCGGTTCGAAAGTTTATTATAAGCATTGTCAATGATTTGATAAAAATAACCTCTGTCAACGGCCACACTCCTTAAGAAATTAAGTTCATCATTGAGAAGTGATTTGTCGGAACATATATAATAGCGCGGTTAACAAACGTGTAAAAAGCAGACATTTTTTGTTTTATGGGATGACAGGAGCGAGAATGTGGAGGAAGACAAACAGCAAATGGTTTTCGGTAAACGGTAGTGGAAAATTGGTTATTGTTTTTTGAAATGAGTACGTCCAAAAAGGGCAAAGAATTATTACTTTCAAGTTCGGCAGTAAACTGAATGTTGGGATCAATGGAGTTCATGGGCGTCGCTGCCTGCTGAAGATTGGGGGGGACTTTGGAAAAATAAATGCTAGGAAAAATTCATGTTTTTTAAACATGTTTAGCCTTTGTAAAGACCAGTGAACATTGCAATTTTCAAATAAGGACCACAAGGAGTCATATTTGGACCCGTCGTGGGCGGGGATTGCTGACCCCCTAATTAATTTTAAACACATCTTAAACACTGAGAGAAAAAAATGGGTTCAGCTTCTTTTCTAAGAGGGAATAACTAGATCAGAGAGTTCCTAATCGTGAATATATTATTTACCCAGAAATAAGAGAGTACGGGGGATTCTCCCCCAGAAGTTTTTTCGAATTTGTGGTCTTAAAAATGCATTTTAGACGATATTTGGTAATGTTATGGGAGGAGAGGTTCGAGGGCGCTCTTATGTCCATTTTTCGATATCGAAACGTTAAAAATCCATTATTATCTCTGATCGTACTATGAAAAGGGGGGATCGGGGATTTTTTCGAAATTGTGTTGCTAAAACGCAATTTTAGACTATCTTTACTAATATAACGCAGATTAGATATTCGAGCTCCCTCTTTTCGGAAAATTATTTAAATTACAGCCTTAAAATGCATTCTAAACAATTTTTAGCAATGGTAGTAGTGGAAGAGCTTCCCTGAATATTTTTGGAAATTGAAATCTTAAAAATACAATTATAGATAATATCCGGTTGTTTTAAGAAAAGGGAAGTGCGGGGGTTCTCCCCCGAAACTTTTTTTGAAAATGTAACTGTAAAAAAAAAACGCAGTTTTAGACGATCTGCGTTGATGTTAGGGGAGGGGAGATTTTTGGCCCACCCCGGAACTTTTTCAAAATTGATGGGTCATCTTTGGTAACTTTAAGAGGATAGACAAATATTCGAACAACGTGATTTTAGTTGACTTTCAATGATATTAGGGTAGGAATTTTCGAGAACTCTCCTTTGGAAACCAAAGTTTAAGCCCTTTAAAACGAAATATAGGACGATCTTAAATGTTGTTGACAAGACAGAGAGGGAAACGGAGACGCCTCCTTTTTTAATGAGAGATATGTTTATTCAAGTTGAAGCGGCAAAAGAATTTAAAAAAAAAATGGTTTTTACTCCCACACCTCACATTTTATGCTCACGTTACAGTATTCAAAATTCATGCATTTGATCAATAACAATGCAAAAGCTTAATTTAGTGCTTGAAAAAAAATTAATGTTTTTCATCCTGCTTTTATTGCTTCATAATTTTTACTTTTGATAAAAGCAAATGAAGGGCCAGGGGGGAAAAAGATGAAAGTGACCAAAAAGCGATTTCGAGAAAAACGAAAAACAAAGTTTGACTTCTCGTAACTCCTTGTGTAGTTGATAGAGTTTTCATGCACATTTCGGTCGATTCTCATCTTTTTTCCCCTTGTTGTTCTAACAGATGATAGTGCTTTTTCATAGCCCCTAGATAGTGCTAATATCTCAAAATTGACGGAAAATTGACTTTCATCTTTTTTCCCCTTGGCCCTTCAAATAATTAAAAACGATTAAATATAAGTTTTCACGGGGAAGACTGTCTAAAACGTTCTGACTTCTTAATATACAGTGTAATTTACCAGGGAAAAAAATTCCCTTTATAATTATTTATCTGGCATTTTGATCTCTAACAATGTGTGAAAAATCTTTCTAATATTTTTTTCTTTTAATTTAATTTATTTTTATTATTACTTCTTAGCCTCACCTCCATTTGTTTTGCTTCAATATTGCCTATACTGAGAACGATCTTTTACCTTATTCTGAAAGTTCCATTTTGAAATTTATAATTCTCAGCTAAAAATTAGGTTTGAAAATTTTTCAATTTAAAATAATTTGTATGAAAGATAAATAACTTGCTCTTTTTAGTGATAATTCAGTTCTTTTTAAAGCTTTTCATGGAAATGCAGCGATAAACTTTCAAAAAAGAATTTAGTTATCAAAATAATACTCATAACTAAACAAGCCTTATTATTTCCTCACTTAGAAGATGAAACAGAATATTTTCCACGTAAACTATTTCTTAGTTATTTGAAAATATAATTCTAATTTGGAAAAAAATATTTCGTTTATCAACACTACTATTATTGAACGTTTTCTTTACAATTCAAATTTCATAAAAATGTATATCAATTAGTAACTACCAGTGGCGTACGCAGACAAATCATTTCAGGGGGGGGGGCTGAGTCAAGACTTTTTGAGATTGGGGGAGGGGGGAGCACTTCATGAAATGTAGCTAAAAAAGTAAATGCCTCGAATTTCTTCTTCAATGCCTAGTTAAGTCGACAAAAATACATAATTAAAAAAAACATTTTTTTATTAAAATTATTGTGAAGAAAGTGTTCTCATGGACACAAAGAATGATAAATTTAGATTAAAAAAAATTCTTCATTGAAAGAAGGGTTGCTGAAACACTTGTTTGCAATATTTTGGCTAATTAACGCTCTAATAATGTTAATTTTGTAGTTTATTTTACTATTGTTCCCAATATTGGGTTTCAATTAAACTTTCTAAATTTTATTTAACAAAATCTGTGACTGAAAAACATTAATCGGCATTTCTGAAACATAGATTTGCAATAAAAATGACCAAAATGGAATAATAGGATAATAATAAACATGACGAACAGTAAAATAGACATGTCAAAATATAAAAAAAATCTTTCTTTTAATTTTGTCCTATAGTTAATTATCTGTTCTAAAAGCTTTTCTCATTTGAGATTTAAAAAAAAAAAAGGGAAATTTAGAAAAAAAAAACTTAGCTTACATTTTTAAAATTCATTTTGAAAATTTCGGAGCGGGCTGCAGCCCTATCAGCCCACCCCCTGAGTACGCCACTGGTAACTACAATAATAAGAAAATACTAAGCTAACACGAAAATACAGGTAATTTTCTCTTGTTGTGTATTATTTAACTTGTTCAAAAATTTTAATTACTTAGATCAAAAATAAGCATTTGAATACTGATTAGTATACGCTCATCGAAAATATTCCAATCAAATATCTTGTAATGTTCATTGTAAATAAATATGAAAAAGCATTTCAGCTAAAAATCAGATTAGTATAAAAAAAACTTTACAGAGTCTACTTATGTTAGCGTAGTATGATTAAGGGGCACACAGGGACGGATATAACTGAGGGGCGATGGAGGCGATCGCCCCCTCCTTTGAGGACCTCTTCACCGGTAGTTTTCCGGTATTGAAACTCAAAAAATCTTTTAGACAATTTATAAATGTTGGGGGAAAGAGGTTTGATGCTCTCCCTCGGAAATATTTCGGAATTCAAGTCCGAAACTTTTGTGATTAATATTTGCGAACCAGTATACATAATAAAAAGTAAGTTATAAAAACCAATTTTCCTTCCCTTGAAAAATTCCTAGATTCACTCTTGAGGGCATATTAGTATTTCCTTCAATGCATAAGCAATTTGTGGTACTGATGTCTTAAAAATCGCTCTGTGTGCTCACTCTTATCGGGAAAAGTATACGGAGTTAACAAGAAATTTTGTTAGATCTTTTTTATGTTATAACAAAAACAATAAAATGCGTAAAACTTACATGATTTATTTCCTCCAAATATGATACTCTTTACTGGATAGGACATGCTATACTGAACCGATGGATAGCTCTATACTTTATGAAAGGAGTCGCTTTCCACGAAGAAAGATCCCTCTCTAGCTGTTCTCCGAAAAAATTTCTTGCTCACATCATGTGGCAAAACAGATGGACACCCTTCCTCTGTGGGGATACACTACGGGGGGTCAGAGAGAGATTTTTTAGTGTCCATTGTTATGCAGCTGGACACTCATCTTTCCCCCTTAAATGAGTTGGCAGGGAAAGAGGGATGGGTGTCGTTATCAGAGACAGGATCCTGAGAAAAATTTGAGATGGGGTAAAGTGTACAAAAGAAAATTTATTTCTTGGATAACAGGTTGTCACTTTCCCTGCTTTTAATGGCAGGTTCTCGATGGGCTAATTCTGATGTAATCCTTTCTACAAAAAAAAAAAAAAAAGGATGTTCATACTTTGCTAATACTGTAACGTAAATTCCGTTATTTGGCATTGGAATATATTTAATGAAAGTATTGGGGAGGGGGGGGGGACTTTGTACTATTTCAAAATGTAGGAAAGGGGGAAGTGTCCCGTCCCCGTGCCATGACACCCGCGAGCTCAATGGAGATAATATTCACTTTAAGGCAGAGGTGTAATTCTTAGGGGGGGGGGAAGGAAAGTGAGGGAACGTTTACTACAGGACTCAGCCCCCTGCGTCCCCCCCCCACAGCACGGACTAGACCACATCTTCGAGAGAGAACAGATTCGACCTCGATTTTAAAAGCCCTTCAAGGATCAAGTAACCTAACCAAGGAAAACACAAGAAACCCCCTCTAAGATTTATTTATTACTTCTCTTGTCCCTGTCAGAGCGAGGAGGGAGAGGGTGAGGTAGGAAAAGGGAAAGTCTCCATTGTTAAGTGGAGGAATTGGATCTTACTACGCAGTGATGGGTTTTGTAGGAGGAAAATGATGGCTCCAATAACGATGCTAAAAGCACCAAAAGACCGAGACAGCTTCATGGGAAAATAACTGAGACGGTCTTTCAAGTAGATACGGAAGTTTTTGTTATTTCAGTTGAGATTGGAGAATTTAATTTTGATTTAGAAAAGTCCCGATTTTTTTTTTTTTTTTTTCAAAATTATTATTTTATAATATTGGGGGTCTTCTGGTGATTTGAAAATATTGGGGGGGACATGTCCCCCTTGTCCCCCCCGCCAACGACGCCCGTGATGGAGTTCATTAAATCAATAACCACAGGAACTATTTCGGCTGTGCCGTCCAAAAGGGTAAAAGTATCGTCGACGTATCTAAGCCAAAGTGGAAAATCAAATAATTGAACGAGTTTTTGTTGAAAATAATCCATATACAATTCACTTAAGACAGGACTTAAGGGGTTACCCATAGCAAGCCCTTCGATTTGTTAATAGAATGTACCCCCAAAGACAAAGGTAGTGTGTTTAAGGCAAGTTTCAGTCAGATTAACCCTACACTGCATGGTGTTGCCAATTGGCAACATGGACAATTTGTCCTCCTTATGAATAGCAGAATGTAGTCATAAGGCAACTCAATGCATAAAAAGCAAGTATTGGGTATATTTAAAGCAATTATTACCATTTATCCTCCATACATGGCAGCACTGGTCTGTTACATGCTCTTAAATGAATCCATATGGATAGCTTTTAAAATCACTCAAACTACCATGTTTTGAAATTATTTTTTACAATGAAATATTTTTCTTCGTCTTTTAAAAAAATAACATGAATAAAATAAACATTTATCTTTCGTTTAAGATGCGTTTTATATCAAAATACTTATTTGGAAAAAATCTAGGACA
The DNA here is from genome assembly GCA_038373865.1 of Uloborus plumipes. Classification (NCBI taxonomy): domain Eukaryota; kingdom Metazoa; phylum Arthropoda; class Arachnida; order Araneae; family Uloboridae; genus Uloborus; species Uloborus plumipes. The sequence goes on from JAXGGA010007478.1 coordinate 56,597, forward strand.
TAATACATGTCTGTAGCCATTTGGCAACATTATGCAGTAAGCATCCAGAGAACACTTCGATTCATCTCTATAGTTCATGAAGTATGTGTTTTGTTTATGTTTCGCGCTAGTTTCTTTCTCTTTTTGGAAGGTATAATATAATCATGCGGACCCAAAAGTGGTACTTTCGGCTGTTCTACCGTTTATAAGACCTCGCAATTATCAATGCTTAGTTGATGTTCAACAGAGTGAACAAACAAAAAATCAATAGGGAAAAGCCTTCAAAACGTGTTCATTTTAGATTTCAGTTAGCACAAACGTTGTGCTTACTCGGACAAGTAAAGTCATTAATAACTTTAAGATATAGTTTTGAAAAAAAACTAAAAAATACGCTCATTGGAATGCGCTGTGATCATCACGGGTTTCCCTCTGATTTTCAAAACTACTGAATATCCGCACTTAAGTTTGCATGTACTTATAATACATCAATATGCAATACAGTTTAGCCTTTAGTATTAAAAAGAATATTAAATATACTACTTTTATATTTGCAAAGAATGTAAATTTTATCTTTTATTCAGAGTTACATACATACATACATGCATACATACATACATACATACATACATACAAACAAACCCACATGTGAAATTAATAAAAGCGTATTAAAAAGAGACCATTAGCTACAGAGGAACTAGTTACAACCAAAAAAAAAAGAGAGAAAAGAAAGAAAGCTTGCGCGAGAGAGCCTTCAAAAGACATCAGATTTGACAGAATTGATCATCGGAAAGTACAAGTACATATAAAAAATAATATAAAATGTCGAAATGTAAAGGATTACAAGAGTACAGTGCACCAAATGTTCAATTCCTCTATTTTTTTACAAAAAAGAACTAATTTCAAGACTATCATTTAAAATCATTTTTATCTGTTGAATGCATGGTGTAGCCATTTGGCAACAAAACTATTTTTAATTAGAAAGGGGTGAAAATTTAGAGTTAATTTTTTTTTAATATTTTTCCATGTTTTCTTATTACATTGACAAACACATATATTTTTTTCTACGAAAAATAAAAAATCATGCAGTGTAGAGTTAACAAGTTCAAAAATTTCGCGGTCAGTGTGGTGAAATTCACGGAGTCTGTTTTTCAGACACTTCAAAGCTTCAATAACAGGTACGTTGGTGAAAAGAGATTTGACATCAAAAGAAACCATAAGTAAATTGTTGGGTTTGAACTTACGAAGGATGTTGACAAATTCTATTGAATTTTTGACAGAATGAGTGTTGGATTCAAGTAATGGGGTAAACTTGGAAGTGAGAAACTTGGCCAACCCATAAAAGAAGCGGTGCCAATGTTAGAAACGATAGGTCTCAAGGGAACTCCAATCTTATGGACTTTAGGTAAGGCGTAAAATCTGGCACAGTGTGAAACTGAAGGAATTAAATTAGTGCGATTAGAAAACAGTTGGCTTGTCTTGATAGCATTACGAACAGTTTTTAACTCAGTTGATGAAGGATCTTGTTTTAATTGAGTGTACGGGCCATCTTGAAGCAGGTCGTTGACCCCGGAAATGTACTTGTTTTTATCCATAATTACAATCTGCCCCCCTTTGTCAGCTTTAGTTATAATCAAATTATTGTTGGAAGAAATCTCGCGCAAACTTCTTTTTTCCCCGTGGTGAAAGGTTACTACTAACTTGAGAATTTGAATTAAATGAAACATTGTTGATTATAAGATATATCAACAATAAGATATATCAACTTTCCATAGAGAAAAAATTTCGAAATATGCATTTGTAAAAATTCTAATGCATCTATAATGCAAGCAAATTTGTTTTAAATTTTTATAAGGGTGTCTAATGTCTCTTTTCGTTAAATGTTGGAACTTGTGTAGTCTCGTATTTTGTCATTCGGGAAAATTTGAAGTTTCATTCGGTAAATTGATTAATATGCCCCACTTCCAAAAATTTAAACTTCGTACGCCCCTGTGGGTTGACTGTCTTAAATAAATATAAATTAATAAATTATTAATTGCAAAACAAACTTTCTGACATGATTTAAAGACATCAAGAGAAAAATTATTTCATAAATAAGTTTTATAATAGACCATTTTTAACCGACTTCAACAAAGGAGGAGGTTATACAATTCGTCGGAGAAATTTTTTTTTTTCGGTATGTTCCAAGATTACTCGAAGACGCCTGGACCGATTTCAAAAATTCTTTTTTTGTTAGAAAGGTCTTTTTTTCCGATTGGTCCCATCCTCTCGTGCTCCGGGTTCGATAACGGGAACCTGCAGACATCTTTCGAAAAAGAAATTGGGATCACAGTAATCGTAATAATGACCATTTTGATCGCCAGGCTTCTCTGGATTGCATAATGAAATTCCTTTCTGTGGTCTTTTTGAAAATTTTAAACCGAGTATCTTTCTATGTCCTGCTTTTTTCTCCTGAACTCCAACGAAATGAAAGTCGTACCAGGTACTGATTGATTCGTAATATTTCAGGTTTTATTAGTCTTAATTTACATAAGGTTTGATAAAGGAATTCTGAAGAAAGTGAGGAAAATCTCCAAATTTTTGCTCAAATTTAAATTGATTTTTCCCAAATGATTAAATATGAAAGCCATTGTTACAGAACGTGATTGATATGAAACAGTTTTTATAATTATCATGAAAATTTTGAATGAAGGCCTAACTGAAGCAAACATGACACTCATTAGCGGGCCACGTATGTAATACGTCGTGAAATTTTATGAACTGCGAGAATCTAGTGTTGTTTTGAAATATAAATTAATTGAAAAGCCGTTAATATAGCCTTTAATTAAACTAGTACACAAATAAATACCGGAGAATAACGAGGATTATTTTTTAGTGTCAATCGTTTCAAATTTTAGACGCGTTGATACTTTCTTTCCTTTTTTTTCCTTACATAGTTTATTTTATGAAGCATTTACTTAAGAAAATTAGGCGAAGTTTTGCAATGGAAACATTACCTTATTTCATATGTACATTTATACTAAAAAGAATAAAATAAAAATATTTTTGAAAAAAAAAAAATTGAACCGACTTCGGAATTTCACTCAGCAAATGCTCTAAAAAGTAAAAAATAACTTTATTCTTTGAACACCATCGATACTACATTTAAACATAAGTTTTGAAGTCGGCGCAAAAACTATAGGTAAAATGATGTTTACTATATTTTGCCAACATTTTCAGAGAAATCATTGAAAATTGAGAGCTGAATATTTGTACCATTGCATAAATATGTATTTTTCAATGAATGCGAATGCGAATAAAAAACCTGGATTCATTTAAATTTATATTTATAGTTTCGAATGATTCTCTTTAGCTTTTTTACGCCGACTTCAAAACTTATGTTTAAATGTAGTATCGATGGTGTTCAAAGAATAAAGTTATTTTTTACTTTTTAGAGCATTTGCTGAGTGAAATTCCGAAGTCGGTTCAATTTTTTTTTTTTCAAAAATATTTTCTATACTATGGCTGTTACTAATTTTCCTGTGTGCTATATTTTCAAGAAATGATTGCTCAAATCGAAGGTATTGAGAAGTATTTGCTTTGACCAGAATTATTTCGACTCAAGCTTTACGCCCCTACCTTTCAATTTTTTTCTCCTGTTCGGGGGCAGGTTGCAATCCGTTCTAAATGACCATTTTCCCCATATACTAGCGTGCCGCGTTCTTTTTCTTTCCTTCCTTTCTTTTTTGTTTATTTATTTATTTTATCAACGAACTATGAATTTCTTTTTCCTCCTCAATATGCGCCCTTTCCAGCTTGCGCCCCAGGCCAGGGCCTAGGATGGCCTAATGGGTAATCCGGGACTGTCAACAGATTGTTCTTCTGTTTGGCAAAATGTTCCAAGCACATCTTTCGCATGTTCCTTAAAAATTTCAACTCGAGTATCTCCTCGAGTTTGGACCGCAAATGTTGCAATATTTTTGCACTATATTTTTTTATTTTTTCCACATAGGTAATTTCCCTAAGGGCCGAATTCAAGTGAAACACCATTGCAATCGCTTCGAGGCGATCGCAATTGCAATCGCTACTGGAAGTCGAATTACGATAGAATAGCATCTCGTAGCGATTGTAACGTTTCACTTGAATCCAAATTTGGGAATTTCCGATTGCATTGGTGAGTTGCGATCGTCCATGTTTCACTTGAATTCCTGCCTAAATGTAACGCGTTTCTTTAGTGCTATTACCACTAAATACGGAAACACTATCCCTGCACGCGAAAAGTCGAAAGTCACTTATTCTCTTTTTCTTCACTCTTTGTTTTGAATGATGTGAAGTGAAGTGATATTTGCGTTGTTTGCCGAAATGTAAAAGATGGCCGCCAAACGCGGCAGAGGCATTTGCATTCGAAAATGTCTTTATCTTTCTAAATGAGTCACTCCGAAGAACTTTGCTCATCGTTTGGCGTTGTTAATTCTCAAGAATGACGGCCAATATGTACAGAGTAGGAGGTATTGTTCTTTTAACTCCTTGTCGGCTTTTTTCGTTACCGCTCTTATCTTCAATAATATAAAATGAAACCCAAGCCTGCTCTTGAAAGTTGAGTTAGAAGGGGAGCAATTGCCCCTCTCCTTGCTTTGAGAAATCAATCTATTTCTACATGTGTGAGCATTTTTTTTTTGTTAATTTTTCCATGCAATATGCATTTAGCAACTTTTGCTCCCTTAGGGGTTGAAAGATGTTCCTAATAAGACCTGAACCTGAGGGTGCTATTTCTCTCTACGTGATGGAATCTGACGTTTCTATGCCATAATGGGGTTCTTGTTTGAGATGCACTAAATTTAACAGCGTTAGAAATTAGTAAAAAAACTGACTGGTCCCTCGGGCCAGTCAATATGAACATGTTCTGGTCCTCAGACAACATGACTGGTCCGCTGTAAATTTAGTACTCAAGAGCTCTTTATTTTCATAAAACTGTTTCACTTGTAACTCATTGATTGAACAGCAAAAAAAAAAAAAAAAAAAAAAAAAAAAACACTAGGATTTCAACACATATACATTTAAATATCTAAAATTACTGTAACTGCAAATGCAGTTCAAAATATTAAAACAATATTAACAATAAAATAAGCAAAGTGAAATATTTTCTACTGATAAAGATTTGCTTAATCTTGCAAAATGTACATTTCTATGTGCATACCAATTACTTTTCAGAAGTAATATTTTTGCTTTTACTATTAAGCAGTGTTGGCAAGGTTTTGGACAGAACGGTAAAAACCACGGTTTAAACCAGTGGTGGCCAACCCGTGGCACGCGTGCCACAATGTGGCACGACAGAGCAGTAAGAGTGGCACGCGAAAACTTTTTGAAAAAATTCCAAAATTGAGGGGAAAATGACGATCTCAAAAATATTGATAAAAAGTAAAATCCTTAAACTGATAAATATAACGTTATTATGACGATTAAGTGTCAGGAGGCTGGCTTACAAATTGTCTTAACTTCACTATTGCAAAGTACTCAGCGTTAACTTCGGACGTCCAACGAAAGCTGTGACACTACAGACAATGCTTTGTAAAGCATATTTGTGCTTGACACGAATGAAACTTTCGATGCTGCAGAATGTATTCTTGATCTGCGATAGTTTCAGCCACGGAAAAAGAAATTTTTTTTTTTAAGTAGCTCTGTAAGTAAAATTAAGAAACCATATTGGACAAAATTCGGTATGGTTGCACAGATGAAGATCCTTGAATTGTTTTGGTTACATTACTTGAAAATAATTTGGGAAAAAAAACTTTCAGTGTTAGGTTTGTTGATTTTCAGGATCATAAAAAAAATGCTGATCTTTTCAAATTCTTTGTCTATTTCCCTGCAAGACATAGACACTTGTTACCCTTCTGAAATCCAAAT